>CANXYC010454907.1:0-60011 GCA_948193065.1 Aleurites moluccanus
TATATATATATATATATATATATATATATATATATATATATATATATATATATATATATATATATATATATATATATGAATTTAATATAATAAATAAAAAAAATTTAATTGACATTATTTTCTTATAAATGTTATTATTTAAATAATATAATAAGAGTATTATAGTCAAATTTTAGTATAAAAGGGAAGTGTCGATATTGTCTCCCTAATATTTATTGAAAACTATAAATTTTAGTATTTGCATATCATTCTTTCATATTGCATAATGATATTTAGGAAATATGTGTTGTGCTCCTTAATTGTTTCACTCATAGAAGGAAATACTCTAATTTTTAGAATAATAAGTTAGAAGGATGTAATACAATAATGTTATGAAGAGTCTTAAATATTCAAATATCCTTTCTACCAAAGATAAAATCCTAAATCTTATGTTTAGGGTAATAAAAATGAGTTAAAAGGAATAGGTTGATAGATAAAAAATTGAAAATTTTCACTTAAAATTAGAGACAATAGTAATTAAACATAATTCTTATAAAATTTGACAATTAAAGTTGGTTTTTTTTTTTTTGTGTGTGTGGAAAGGATATTCTTTTTTCTATATAATATTATTAAATTTTCGATAATGGATCAATAAGTTAACGGAAGAATGTTAAATCCATAAAAAATACCATTAAATTTAACATGAATTTAAGATATAATCATAGTTAAAAATTAAAGCCTGCTATTAAATAAATATCATTTAAATCTATATATATTGTTTATCATTTTATTATCTTTTCAATATAGGACACAATAAATATCGGCTTACTTAATTAGTATATAGATAGACTAAAAAAAGGTATATGATTATTACACATTTACAATGTATGTTAGGAATAATATTCTGACTAGATATTTATTACGATGAAGCGAATATGAATTCTACCAATAAATTTTTAATTTAATGATATATAAATAATTTTGAATTCGAGTTTTAATAAGTATTAAATTTACTCAAAAAAATATCATTCATTTTCTTCAACTCATTTTTTTCCATTTTCTTGTTGTCCACTTGGAATTTAGGTTCTCACTTACTTTCAAAAAAAAAAAAAAAAATTATAAATTATGATTTGAAAAAAATTAAAAAATCCAAATTTTCTAAAATTATGATTTCCTAAGTAATATTTATGCAGAGAGAGAGTACATACCAATGCATAGTCTAACTGTAAGTATATATTTTTCTGAACAATAGATTTATGATCAATTTCTTCATTCCAATACTAAAAAAAAAGTTATATATATATATAGTCTAAAAAGGCATTATACTAAAAGTATTTTAAATTAAATACTAAAAACACAATTAGTTTCTTCATTTATTGTGTATTTTAAATAAAATATTTTAATTTCGATACATAAGACTTAACAAATCATATAATTTTAGAAAAATTGAAATTTCTATTTTAATTTCGGCACATAAGACTTAACAAATCATATTATTTTAGAAAAATTGAAATTTCTATTTTTTATCCATAATATATAAACATTAAGTTGTTTTATTGTAGCATAGTATAGTTACCAAGTAGATTTTGTGTACTACTACGTTGAATTGATTATTTTGTCAATATGATTATGTGCCCGTTTGACACAATTTATGGAAAGGAAAAACTAATTTTTTTGGGTGAGAAGTTGATTCTGGCTCAATTTATAGTGTTTGGTAAATATCAAAATTAATAAAAGCAATTATCTGGATAGCTAAAATTTAACTATTTGGATAAGTTAGAAATTGAAACTTTTCAAGATAACTGAATTTTAGATTAAACACGTAGCTGATTTAAAAAAATTAGTGGACAAAAATACCTTTATAAGTTTATAAACAGTTTTTATATTATATTTTACCAAACACAAACATATAGTTAATTGCTTTTGGAAGTATCACTTTTAGAAATAGAACTTTTTCTCGTATGAAAAGCTATTTTCATAAACTGTATCAAACTAGGCCTATATTTTTCCTGGAGAAAATAATCACTTTTCAATTTATTTGTGAGAAGGAAAAAAAATAAAGAATGGAAAATAAAGAGGAATAAGGTTAAGAAGAATGAGAATCACTTTTTATCTTTTTTTGGATATTAAAGAGAAAAATGAGATGAAAAGTTATTTTAAAAAATAGTGTAGACTTTATTGTGCTCATATTATTTATAAATAAATTAAATATTTATAGGGTTTTAATTATAATTTGATAAAAAGAATCAAAATTTCTATTAAGTTTGGAGAGAAAATAGATTACGAGACCCATATATCATTTTCTTTTTTTATTTTATTTTCTCTTTTATTTTTCCCTTTTCCAACAAGAAAAGAAAGGAAAATTTCTTTATTTTCTTGTTTTCTTTTTTTCAAAATGTAAAGAAAATTCACGTATAGATTTCAATCGGCTTGAATTTGAATTAATTAAAATTAGTAGCTAACGAATATCGAATAGTTTTATTGAAAAAAAATTGTAAATTAAAAAAAAAATTAGTAGAAAATAATTTAGCAGAATTAATATGCATTTAATGGTATATCATGAAATTTGGGAAACTGTTTGGAGATTGATAAAATTTAATTATGCGCAAGGATTTATGTTTTTTTTTCTTTTTTTTTTTTTTTTGAAGCAGTAATTAATACTTGATAGCCCCACTCAACAAACTCAACTCTCATTTCACTCTCATGCTATAATTCTTAATTAATTTTTATATGTCATAAAAAATAAAATAAAAATAAAAATATTATTTTATTTAAAATAATATATAAATATAAAATTATTATATATTGCCTCTATTTTTTTTATCTGCCGTTTTAAAAATTAATCTATTTATATTTTTTATTATCGTTTTAAATTTTTAAAATAATATTTATCATTTTTTTTTTTACTTTATCTTTATAATATTTAACTAGAATATAATAATTTAATTTAAAATAAGATTAAGGATTTAAAGTTAAATAAGTTATTTTGAATATAATTAATAAGTGTCTTAATATATATATAAAATTTTAAACGATAAATAAAAAAATTGAAGGGAGTATATTTTATATAAATAATAATAATTATTATTATTATAATAAAATTTTAAGTAGATATCTCGATTAATATTATTTTTTTCACTTTTATACTCTGATATAAAATTTTAAATTATTAATCATAATAAAATAAATAAAAAAACAGATAATATAATATATTATAAATATTATATTATCTTTTTAATTTTTTACATTACTATTCTTTATTATTTAATTTATTTAAACAAAATTATTATATAAAAAATTAAAAAATTATGAAACTTTCTTATTAAATATCATATTAATTATTAAATATTTATTTTTAATTATTTTTAAAATTATATAAAATGTTTTAAAATATTATAAAAAATGATAAATCGTGTACAAAAGAGAGTTTCAAAATTTTTTTATACTCCAACCTTAATATACATATATATATATGTATATTAATTTTAAAAATTTGCATTGGAACTCACGATCTGTTATCGGACGGTGCAGATTCGCCCACATAGTACGCCGTGTGGTGAGGAAACAAGTAGAACCACGTGCTTCAATTTAATGCACTGTACGTGCTGTCACTGTTTGTGTTTCAGTGTTTGGATTCTTTTATTTTCTTTCTCTGGAATTATTAAAATCAGAAAATTAATTGAAATGATAAAAAAAAATAAACATTTTAAGCGAAACTTATCCATAACATTCGATTATGAATTAATTAATAATAATTTAATATATTTATATATTAATTATAATTATAATTTATAATTTATATAATTAATTATTATAAAGGTATTTAAATAAAAATTTTATTTTAAAAATAAAATTTTGAAAATGTTATTTCAAAAAAATTATTCCAAAAATATTTAGATCTATTTAAAATTGATATGAAACGCAATTTTAAAATTTAAAAAACGCTAAATAATTTTTTAGAGTATTTGACAGATTAATTTAAAACGTTATTTTAAAACTTAAAATAAAAAAAGAATTAAGTTAAATATGTCAACTTTTTTTGAAACAGTATTTTTAAAATTTTATTTTTCAAAATAAAATTTTCACCCAAACACTCTTTATATCTAACTTAATTTTTATCTGGTTTAAAATAATATTTTAAATTAATTTTTAAATACTCAAAAAATGATATAATATTATTTAAACTTAAAAATAATATTTTTTACTCATTTTAAATAAATCTAAACATTCTCAAAATTAATTTCTTAAATAATTATTACTTAATAATTTCTAATTATTATTTTCAATTATAATCTTTCAATTAGATTTACTTAAAAAAATTTCAATAAGAAAAAGGAATTACGTGGAAGAATCAGAGTGGATTAAATATAAACAGAGTGGGACCCAAAAGAGGCAATCATGTGTTAATGATGAAAGGTGAAAGAAGAGGAGGGCGGGTTTACCGGGACGCAGGGAAATAGATGTGTCAGTCTCAGTCAGTCAGATAAAATTATAGTGAGAGAGAGAGAGAGAGAGAGAGAGAGAGAGAGAGAGTCAATAGCTCAGGACAACTCGTGTGGTGGGTTTGTGAGCACTGTTTACTTTGAATTAAAATTTAAAAACCTTCTCTTTTTTTTTTGGAAAAACAAAAGAACTAAAAATAAAAAAATATAATGTTTCAAATTTCAAAATTTTCTAAAACCCTTATATTTTTAATTATCATTTTAAATTTTTAAAATAATATTTATTAATTTTTTTTAATTTTATTCTTATAACATTTAATTAGAATACAATAACTTAATTTGATATAAAATTAAGAATATAAAATTAAATAATTTATTTTAAATCTAATTAATGAGTATCTTAATATGTGTGCAAAATTTTAAATTATAAATAAAATAAAACAGTGGGAGTAAAATTTTTAATCATTCTATTTCATTTCAATTAATTAGGAATGAAAATGTATTTGATATCCTTAAATACTAGTTCCTCCGTTTTTTTTTTATCTGTCGTTTTAAAAATTTATCTATTTGTATTTTTAATTATCGTTTTAAATTTTTAAAATAATATTTATTCACTTTTTTCTATTTTATCCTCATAGCATTTAATTAAAATATAATAATTTAATTTAAGATAAGGTTAAAAATATAATGTTAAATAAATGATTTTAAATCTAATTAATAAGTGTTTTAATATGTGTACAAAATCTTAAATGACAGATAAAAAAAAAAACGAAGGGAATATCTTGTATGACTTAAGCCCCATTTAGTTTAATTATTCGCAATAACGGTGAACTATTAGCTGTTAACTAGTGGCTGATAGTTAGTAATTGGTGGTTGTTATCTAATAGCTAATTGTTTCATATGTTTAGTAAAATTATTATTAGTTATTAACTGTGTTTGTGCTCAATAACCATTAAAAATAAATATTAATATTTATTTATTTTATTTAAATATTATTTTTAAATAATAATTTAATATTTTTTACTTCAAAAAGCAGAAGCTTTTTTGAAAAAAAATTCAAATTAAAATTTTTACAAATAACTGTTTTTTGACTATCTAACAACTATCCAGGTAACAGCTGTCAGTAACTAAACGCTATAATGCAGCTGTTAGAAATAAAAAAACTAACAGTTGTATTAAATTTTTTTACCAAACATCCACTTAATAGTTTAATAACATAATAATCCAACATAATGATGGAATATTTACTTGATAACACAATCAATTAAATTTATAATAAGAAAAGTAAAAAAGTCACTTAATGCTAAAAAAAATAACTTAATTAAAAACATAAATTAACTTATTATAAAATTGCAAATACCAGCAAAATTGCTAGTGAATTGGACTGCAAGTATTAATTTATGAAGAAAAATATAAATGGAGTAAATTAAATTTTTAAAAATTAAATATTTTTAAATTCATATTGGATTTACGAATGAATATAGAGGAGATAAAAGAATAGTGTGACATGACATTTTTAATTTACCATGGTAAAAAAAGTCAGCAATCATAACGTACTATGTAGCTTTAGACTTTTTCTATTCAAATAAGCGGCTGTAAAATGAGTATTATTTACTCAAGATAAAAGAGTAGTTCTGTAAAGCAAAACAGTAGTCGAAAACTAGAGACAGAAATGACAACTCAAGTTTAAATTTTGGTATTCTCGTGAATATATTCAAACCATGAATTGTATTCAGTGATGAATCCAGAAATTGAAAAAAAAAAGTATAATTTTATATTCATAAAATTTAACACCGTTATTTATATAATAAATATAAATTAAATTAAAAATTAACACATAAAATAACAAAAAAAATAAATAAAATTATATTATTTGAGAAATTATTCTATCATAATTTATTATTATTTTTATTTGCTAAATGTTAATCTGAAAATTTTTATCAATTTATCTGTTAATTTATAATAGAATTTTTAATATTATTAACTTGAAAATTAAAATTAAAACTTTAATCTTTTACAAATAAATAATTTTATCTCTGATTAGAATTTTGTTACTATTATAATAAAATTTAAAACTTACAATTAAATCATTAAATTAGTATTAATATTATAGTTTAATAAAATTATAACTTCAAATTGTAAGATTTATTTCATGTAAATTATTAAATTAAAAAAATTTAAATTTAATTATGATTAAAATGAAAAATTTAAGTATAAATGAAAAATATTTCAGTATTTTTATAGAATTTTAATAGTAAAACAGATAAAATGTCCAATTATACAGAAAAAATAAAATTATATGGATTAATTAGTGATTTTTTTAAAAAATAGGAACTAAAATATTAATTATATCAATTTTTATGATAAAATGTAATTTATCAAAAGTTTATAAAAAAAGAAAAAAGAATCAAAATTCAAAGAGAGGAACGTGCCCCTTCCCATGCATGGAAACGTCTCTAATTGTATTGACTATTGAGAATTGAGATCTTCGTTTAGAAGTCTCAAATTCAAATATAGGCTAAAAGCTACTCTAATTGTATAGTTTAAATTTGATATTTAAAAATCTCTTAGATTTAAAAATTGATTCAGTAGCGGAATAAGTGAATTTACTCTTCATTTTATTGAAGTTTAATTTTTAATATCATATCGTAAATAAATTTTTTATTTATTTACGAATTATTTATCCCACCTTAATTTTTTTAAAAAAAGGAAAATTTTGTAAATTTATAAGTTTATACGGCATAATATGCTATTTAATAAAGGATTTTTGGTCAATTGGATTAGAAATTTGTTTGAAGCCATTCTTCTAAACAGTGGATTACTAATGATATATGATCACATAATATCATTACAAACCCAACAAAAATGTTGTATCATAGCTAAGTGCTTTGCTCTTATAAATAATAATGAAGTAACTGGTTAACAAAACCCAATTTATGATTTATGTGTGTATAGGGCAATTTATAGTTTAGTTGTTACTCTAGAAAAATAAAGAAAGAGCTTCTAAATATATTTTTTGTGGTCTTAATAATGTTAAATTTCTAAACTTTTTGCAACCCAGAAATCAATTTCAAAAAAAATTATTTTTTTTTAGAAAGCAAATGTAATGATAAAAAGCAAGTATACTTGTAATGAAAATATGATTGTAAAACTGAATCTCACACCCTAATAATGCAAAATTTGAGGTATATAGATAGCCGAAATAGGATAACTATAGAATTGTCATTCACAGGCCCATGAAAACCATGTTTGGTGTTTGCTCAGCCTGAAAAACGCCAACAATAATCTTTATCAGCCATGTCTAACAACAACAATACTACACTTTCTGGCACACGCTAAAACATCAACTGTATTAACCATTGCAACATCCTCAAATTACAAATGCAAACAGGTAATCTAGTCCAACATACATTGAATGGAAATGAATTAAGGTCATCCCAACTTGCAAGTATCTTATTTTGTGATTGCAAATGACAACTTTGGCCTAGACTTGTTCTTTCCCAACAATTTTAACTGGTTTACCCGTTCTTCCTCCTCTTGCTGCTTCTTCCTTCTCATTGCTTCTTCCTTCTGCCTTTGGAGCTCTTCTAGTTCTCTATATCGTTCCTCCTCTCTACGCTGCTGCTCCAAAGCTTCCTTTCTTTGAGCTTCTTCCACCCTCCTCCGGTTCTCTTCGAGCATCTTTTCCAGCTCTTCTTTCTCTCTCCGAGCTTGTTCCTGCATATTAACAAAAATCAAGAGAAATTCAAAAGTCAGCATGATAATAGAAATGAAGATTTACTTTGGCTAACAGATTCTCACATTTATTGATGTCCATGGGAGCTGAAAGAGAGGACGAATTACAAAAAGTTTTGAATAATACTATATAGAAAAGGTCATCAGCTATTATGCTTGAAGGCTTTGGCAGTAAAATAGCAGAAGATAAAAAGAAAAGAGGCCATCAGCTGAACATGCTCCCACTTTAAATTTATTACAAGTCTTTACAGTTTCCACTTCCACTCATACTTGCATGTTCCCTTCACGACTGTTGAGTTTTCTCTTATTTTCTCTCACTCGTAGTTGTACTCATAGTTGTTTTTGTCCAGACCCAATGGGTGATTATAAACAGCATTAGCAAAAAAGAAAAACAAATAGAATAATAAAACCTAATGCACAACGATTTTGGCCAACTCCTGGAAGGTATCAATGCATTATTAAGAGAAACATGCAGGTCACTGAGAACCTAACAAAGATAACAAAAAGGACTACAGATTCACATAATTTTGTTCGTACAAGGTTATTACCTCTTTTCTCCTAGCCTCAATAAGAGCAGCTTCTTTTTCTCTCTCAAGTTGAATGGCAACCTCTTCATGAAGTCTTTTCCTTCCCTCCTCTAATCGCCCTTGTATCTCCAGCCTGATCTCCTCAGAATTCAAACTCTCTTCAACTTTCCTCTGAATAGCTTCTTCTACCCGTTTTGCTGTCTCTTCTTCTATCAGTTTTAGTTCAGCTTCCTGCTGGCGCCTGAGGAAAAATGAAATCAAGTTAATCCAAAATTTGTTCACTTGTTCAGGTGTGGAAATTGCCGTCCTTTTCAAAGGTCCTCAGATCCACATAAAAGTAAAACTAGAACAACAAATGTCATTTCAAGCTCCCTTTCTTTTTCATTATTTTTTTTAAACACTCCACGTATTGTTAACTATAGTAAATTGCGAACTAACCTTCGGAAAGTCAAAGATACTATAATTATGCTTATGCATCATGATGAACTACAGCATACCTCTAACCGAATCCTGATCCAAACAAATGAGTATCAAAACTGGTGAACAGTAGAAAAACGAAGCACCCAATTTCATCATCAAATATAACAAGTTGAACTATAGCAGTATCTTCCTTCAGAAAAGCCTGTGGAGAAGAATGTCAAGTAACCTGCTGCAGCTTTAAAACTAATCATCCAAATAGTTTAATCTTTGCACCAAAATACAAGTTGTAACAAGAACATTTCTATATGTTTCTCTTTTTTTATTTCTCTTTATTTTATTTTTTTGTTGTTTTGTTGACATGTTCATAGTCCATCTGGACACAATGAGAAAAGCCAGTAATTTCACATTTAAGAATTTCACATTTAAACGAGAAAAACAGGGCATTAGTGATGCAACTAGATGAGATGAATTTGAGGTCAAGAAAGCCCTATACAGAAAGGATTTGTAGTCTACCAAAAGGCACACAGCCAACCAAAGGTCAAAATGGACACACCTTTTCAATATGTTCAACCCGGGCTTATGAAACTAGAGACAGTTGAGTTGGATGCAGTTTGTCAATAGTAGAATACGAGAAGACATTTCATTTATTGAATAAGTTCCAAGAAACTTCTAGTTACCAAATTGTTGCTTTAAATTTGTTACAAATAATCAATGTAGATTGGGTATGCTAGAGGAGAGGAGGGAAGTTCGAATGGCGAAGTTTGCAGCAAGTGAAGCAAAATGTTAGATCCATGAATGCAGAGGAAATATGCTTACTTCAGAATGGTCATGTGTCACAGGCACAGCTTGTTGAGGCACATAAATCAAATTGCTCTATAGTAGGTAAGTACATGTGTTTTTCTACCTATCACCGCATTTAGTATATCTAAACTCTCAACCCTTACTTGAAACTCAGAAATAAAATGAAGATCTCTCAGTAAATGGGTTAGGAAACTGCTTATGATTAACTGGCAATGGAAGCTTCTGAAGGAGCTCCTACCTGCCACCTTAAATGGTTATAAAACTTGTAACATGCCAGGATCAGTGTAGAGTTAGGTTGATAACTTTTATTCATGTAACACATATACATACTATAACAACATGCAGAATTAAAGACTACAGCAGATTAGAAAGGGAAATAATTAAAGAAATTCCCAATACATGAAATATTCTTTAAAAGGGGGTGCTTTTCCAATAATAAATTGTTGTTCTTGGCCCTAATGTAGCCATTTCAAAATTAGTTAAAAATAACAAACAACAGATTAGATTGAGGGTAAAGAAACATAATGTATGACCAATTCATGGTGGTTTGACAGCTAAAGAAGCATGGTCTTCAAGAATTTCTGAACATGTGGATGAAGAGGAAAAAGAGAACTAAGTCACTCATTATTTGCAAAGTATGCTCCTGTTGAAAGTGAATTGGAAAATAAAACATTTTTCTTCCAGAATTGATAATGCAAAGATGAAGCACAAAATATTGAGTAGAGGGTTACTTAAACCATATTACATAGCACATTTTTCTTTCAGGTGGGAAGCAGGTGAGGGCAAGTGTCTAGCAGCATAGGGAAAACTTATAAAGAGCAGCTAGCAATCACAATTGTTTAGTTTTTTCACTATTTTGTTCCAGCGCATGGCCAGGCAAATGCAATTAACAGCAGAAAAATTAATCTTTCAATTCAAGCCATATGTTCACCTGCCCCCCTATTTGGTTTTTCATCAATCTAGACCAGATTATACATGCCTCCCTTCTCTCAAATAATGGGTATTATTTGGCCAAGTTGGCTCTAGACTTATTATCTTTCAGCTTAGTAATTCAACACATGTAGCCTAATACAATAATGCTCAACACCTGTCCTTTAACTAAGATATAATAACATAAATGCTAAAAATAAAGTAATCCCAGAAGAAACATTCTGCACAACTAAGTAAAATCTTCCATAAACGCAGCCAAAAGTTAAATGAAACAGAGTTGATTCTAAAATCTAAAGCTGGGCGAAATGAAAGGAAATAGAAACATGACCTACGCCCTGAACTAAAATGTACAGTGGTTGATTTACCTCTTCTTCTCTTCTTCTTCCTCTTTTCTCAATTTTTCACTAACAATTTTACGCTCCACTGACCCAAGACTTGGACTTGAAGATTTGCGAGCAGGAGACAATGAGGAAGTCCTACTTATTTGCTTCTTATAGCGCCTTGGTGTTGGAGAACGACTTTTACGACGCCTTGGTGTTGGAGAACGACTTTTGCGACGTCGTGGAGAAACAGAACGACTTCTCCTTCTGTGCGATACAAAATAAATTATTGAGCAACAACAGCAAAGCATATGCATCACTAATGTACACAATAATTTGGAATCCTCCCACCATTTAGCACAATTAAAATAGAAGCATGTTCAGTTACCTCATACATTGTTAAGAATAACCATTGTGTGCTCCATCTTTTATCACATGAAGAAGGTAATATCACAATCGAGCAACGAAAGGACACCCATCGGCACCCATCACCTGCTCACTTCCCATCCCATATGATGAGAAGAAACTGAGTTTTTTTATTTTTTATTTTTTATTATTTTTTTTAATAGCATGAATCCTATGGCACTCTTAAAGCACTCTTTGCAATTTTCTCCAAAAAGTTATATTTGGCATCTCTCTACCCTTCCATGCAAATGGTAAGTTCCCCAAAAGCAGATGCCCCATTAAAATATTGATATTGATTATTGATTTAGAAATAAAATCATCACAAACTTTAGATAAAATCAAGAGCCTTGAGCATTGGCATGATGACTAAAAAACATTCACTCGTATGTAACAAGAAAATATTCATGGAACCGATAGTATGAAGTCTTTCTATACAATAAAATTTCATAAGCATACCAAAGTAAACAATCAAATTATTCAGTTCCACCCTCTGAAAGAAGAAAACAAAGCCTCCAAAATAATAAGCAATTTTCAATACAAAATCCAATTCAAAGAAGTTTTTTATGTAATGCTGAATTGCTCGCTGAACTGACATATTATATATGGGTTACATTGGAACGATCTTAGCATCGCAAATCAAATTATCGTATGAAAAACTTCAACCTTTCCAAATTCTCTAATGATGAGAACTTGCCAAACATTTTCAACAACAATAAATGAAAGGAACTAAGTGCATTTATCTAGCTATGAAGACCATGTTTCTCATTCTGGGATTTTGCATCAACAGTGCCTTACGTTGGCATTCAAGTTATCTAACTTCACCTTTTAAGTGATTAAAATAATAGGTCATCCAAGATAGAACTCTAAGTAAAACCATATGGACCACTATGAAAACAGAAAAAACAAATAAATAAAAGAAAAGAAAAGGTTAGATAAGCACGAAAAACCAATGGAGAAGGATAAGATGCGTACAGATCAACTTGAACAATTTGTATTTCCATTCGGCAACAAAAATACATGAGCGCTCAATCTTTCTTACAATTCCTTGAGGATTAAATAGATCAACTAAATAGTAAGAACATAAACGGGATCACCTGCTATAAGAGTAGGACGAATATGGAGATCGGCTCCTGTCCCTTCGACTCCTCCTGCTATACCTATGCCCCACTGGAGATGGCGAATGCCTTCGCCTATATGAGGGTGACCGTGATCGTGACAAATCCCTAGGCATTGTCTAGACTTGAATATATAAAGTATCTCTACTCCAAACGAAATTTGCTCAATATCAAGCTTCAAGAGCCATACAAATTTATCCTGCAAAATCAAAATGCTTCAATATGGTAATTCATTCCACTTCATTCTATGGTCAAGCAATTACAAAATCCAAGATGTGCCCAATCCCTAAAACTCAGTGCAGTATAAAGATAATAAACTAAACCAAATAGGCAAGAATTAAGTTTCAAATCTTAGATTGTTAGTAACAACTCAAAAAAGCATTTTCAACCAAAAATAATAGCTAAGAAAGATACAACCATAAAGTTTTATAGAGTTTCAATAATGATCAAGTGATAAAACCCAAGAAAACCAACTTTGAATAAATTAATTGCTCATATACTCTATTCATTTGTAATTGAAAACAACAAAAAATTCAGCTTTATATACATATTAAGCTTAATCATAATGCATAAGATATATGACCTAGAATTCTAATTCAATCCCAAAATGGATTTCCATAGTTTTCCTCAATTTCCTCAGAATAAAGCTAGAAACATTCCCAAAAGTTATCGAAAACAAAGACTTGAGCTAAACCCTAATAGCAGAAATACCTGTCTCGAAACAAATCACATCAAAGATCCAAGCTTGGGAACCTTTTCACGAAATCAATTTTCAAATCCCGAATAACGATACATGCAAGGGATAGAGATAGAGAGAGAGAGAGAGAGAGAGAGGGCTGACCAAAATCAAAACCCTAAATCCCTAAATAAGAAATTTTCGACAAAATCAGGAATAAATATATAGAAGAACAAAGAGTCAATGGATGATTAGAACAAAGGCGATGCCAGAAATTTGGTAGTGACGATAGATTCGAGGCTCTTCCCCCAAATCACTAATAGTAAAAATTATTATAACTCTTTATCCAATTAGATGTTGACATGTAAGAAGGAAACAGTGTTATAGGGCCAAATTGCTCGTGTTAACCAACCGAAAACTGAACCAAACCAAACCTAATACGGTCGGTTCGGTTCATTTTTTTTTTAATTTTGGCCTATTCGTTTCCGATTTGGTTTTTCATAAAAAAAATCCTAAAATAAACGACCCAACTGAAATATATATATATTTATATATATATATATAAATATATATATATTTAAAATATATATATTTAATAATTATACATTTATTTTATTAAAAATCGAAATAACCGAATAATTAAAATAAAAATATATTAATTCGATTCGATTAATTTTATAAATATTTTAATTAAATTCAAATTTAGGTTCGACTCAAAAATTTAATTTTTAGTTCGGTTACATGATTGTTTCTACAGTAAAACATTTATAAATTAATATTGTTGGATCAGTAAATTATATTAATTAATTGATAAATTAATAATTTATTAATTTTAAAAAAGTGTTTATAATTTAATAAATAATATTTAATCAATTAAAAAATTAGTCTTTTATCTAATTTTGTAATCAATTCAATATGAGTTAAATGAATTGAAAAAAAAAATATGTAATAAATTAAATATGAATTAATTAAAATGAAATAAAAAAAAATGTTATCAATTGAATATGAATTAAATAAATTCAACAGAAAAATATGTGTAAATTGAATATGAATTAAATGAAAAGTAAGAAAAAATATAAGTATAATTATTTTAATTTAAAATAATTTTTATATAAATTACTTTAAAACATCTCTTATATTTTCAAATTTACAATGCATTCTCATTTAAAAAATATTTAAAAATCAATAACTATAAATAAAATGCTTAAAACACTATATGAGTATAATAAATAACATCATATATACACTAAAAAAAATTATAATAATAAATTTCTGATAAATTTTACTTGAAAGTTAATTAAGTTATAATATCAAATATACTCAAGCGAATTTAAAGATAAAAACGCACTCAATACATCAATAATATTTCATAAATTTTTATTAAAATTTAGGTGTTAGAACCTTAAAACTTCAATATAATATGTATTTATATGCATTAAAATAATATATATATAACGTAAAATATATAAACGGGTGTGTGATGGTTGGCCAATATCTATCTGTCCAACTTATAAACGAAGCGAAGTTTACTCATTTATTAAAATCAAATTAGAAGAATATCAATCAAAATGAGTTAAACATTAACTCTTAATATCTATTGAATGATTTATAAGTATATTAAATATTTTGTTAAATTATAGACATAAGTTACATTTAACTAATGAGTCCTTAATATAATTTTATTTTTGGGAAGTCTTTAATATTAATATAAGTTAAATTTAGTGAACGACCCTTTGATAATAATGCTCAAATTGCTTTTTCAAACATGTAATTATAATGTGTTTGATCAACTTCAAATTTAACCAAAGAATTTTGATTTTCTGTACAATTGAGGATTCTATCAAAAAATCATTTTCATAATTTTTTTTTGAACATCGAAAAAAAATTAATTCTGAATTTATTATTTAAGAAAAAATATACTTATCGGTGGATTATATATTGGTGTGCATTTAAAATTGCATATAGTGAACAACTAATAAAATAAAACAAAATATCCCTACAAACTACTGATCGTAAGCTGCTAGAGCCACAAAAGTCTCAAGGAAGCATTGATGAGTAGAGTAACATTCAATATCCAAAACCATCAAGCAAAATATGCAAAATCAGAGAACAGAAAACAGAACTGGCCCTCTGTTTTACACTTCCAAACACTGATTCTGCTCAAGAAATTTGTAAAAACAAAGATAAAAATCATCAATTTGAGACTTGAATTTCCATGGGTTTTCTTATTTCATTAATATATCTCCCAGTTCTTATAAAGATAACAACTTTATAGCTTTACTTCAACAAAAAAAGAGAAACCCAAATGAAGAACAAGTAGTACAATTGTTTTTTTAAAAGAAAAATCAAGAACCCAAAAGGATCTTCAAAAATATTAGAAGTGTTTCTTAAGAAGGGTGAATCTTGTTAGAGGAAAGTCCTTTCCAGGCTGATTTCATAGAAGCAGTAGCAGAATAATGTGCAGCTTCAATATACCTTTTAGAAGCAATAGTTGCAGTTTTATCCAATAATATCCCCATTTTTCTTTCATTTTTAGCTGTTTGCTCTAAGCTAACTAATTCAGCTTTTGCCATTCTTTCCATTTCTTCTTCGAATCGACGAAACTCATGCATAGAACTTTCCATGACAGAATCAAGATAGTCTTCTGCTTGATTCATTACTTGTTCTGCTTCTTGAACTTCTTTTTCTTGATGAAGTTCCATACCTGCCCATGACTTGTATGCTTCTATCTCAAATAGCTTCATTAGATCTTCAATTGTGGAGGGATCAAAGTTCTTGTCTTGACAAGTTTGGTTTGAGAGTAAAGTTAATTGGGAGAGAAGTGCTTCCATGGCTATTATTGTATATGTTTGTGTGTGAAATGAAATTGCAGATCTATCAGTGTATTATGCTTATGAATAAACTAACGTTGGTGGGTATAGAATCATATAAAGGATATGTACCTTTTTTTATAGTTTTTACATGGTACATGAAGCATATAGGAATTTCGAAAAAAAGTAAATTGTAACGTTTAATTCTTTTACTCAAATAAATACAAAATATGATAGTGATCCCACCAAAAACATCAATATCCAATAAAAATTGAAATTAACAATATTAATTTAACATCAATTGATACATTCAGTTAAGAAATTAATTATAATATTATCATATATTTATAATAGTGTTATAAAAAAATTATTAAAAATATTTTTTTATGGTCACAATTTGAATTAATAAGTTAAATTAATACTCGATTAATTAATATATTTTTTAATTAATAAAATTCATGAGTTTCAACGATATTATGGAAATTTTACTGTATTTTATATATCATAATTTAGAGACTCAAGTTGCTTTTTTTTAAAAGGTTTTTATTAACATAATGGATAGAATATGTCAATACAAGTTCTACTTTCTTCTTTCCTTTTCAACTGCAACAGTATTTGATGAAATTCTTGAACCAAAGAATTGTTCTTAGTGCACATATAAAAATGTTTATTATATATATATATGTGAACCCAAATTGATGTTTAACGTTTATCTTGCTTTTGATGGGCAAATTGAACCGTTGGAGATTTCTGCCATTTTTCAATTTTTTGTAAGAAGAAAGAACCATCTTTTGCTCTATAAATTAAGGACTATGTGGTGATAGATATATGGATGACTTTTCTTATCTCATTTCATAGTTGGGAATCTTTAATGTTAGTGGATAGTGGGGGCCATGTCTATTCACATTTTCAAACAATTCATCAATTTGGTTGTCCTTTTGAATTATATGGATATGTATACTAGCTATAAAGGAAAGCTTAATAATTGACAAAACAAAGAAGTTTTGGGAATAATTTTGAGGGACTAGAGCAAGCTAACAAGCACATCAAGAATTTGCATCATTAATTTCCTAGTAATGGCTATTGGCTAAGAGAGAATCCAATCATACTTGCTTTAGTTATGTTTATACTATGGGGTGTTTGGGTGTAATCGAAATTTTGAGAAATAAAATTTAAAAATATTATTTCAAAATAAGCTGGTATGTATAGTTTAAATTTTTTTTGTTTTTAAATTTCAAAACGCCGTTTTGAATTAATCTGTCAAACACTCCAAAATTTTGTTTAGCATTTTTTAAATTTCAAAATGACGTTTGATGTCTATTTTAAGGATATCTAAACACACTCTATATCCAAGTGGAGATAACCTCTAAAGGTTAAACTAGTTAGTAAGAAAATTAGTTTATTGAATTTTTTATTATTGAGAATTTAGTTTTCAGGATTAGTGCTTAAAAGGTAATTTTTGAATATATAAGTTAAATAAGAGGTTATACTTTTGAACTCAAAGTTTAGTCTTAATTAATACATAAATTAGCTTAATAATACTCTCGAGGTGGAGATTGAATTTTTTATTTTATGAATTTTTTATTTTTTAAATTAAATTTATAATCTCATAATTTTAAATTTTTTTTTGTGATTTTAATTGTAGCCAAATTATGAATATATATATATATATATATTTAAAACATATTATACAATGTTCTAACACCTCAATTTTAATTTTATCATTAAACTAAAATCTCATTCTTCATATATCTTTCCCTTAAAGCTTTTTCTTTTTAAAATGTGTAATGATGAAAGGAAATTCAAACTCATAACTTTAGAAACTTGCAGCTCAAAAATAAAAAAAATAAAAATAAAAACAAGTTGAACTTCAACAAAGCTCATTTCAAAGATTCTGCAAGCTTAGGCAGCTTAGGCTACATGGGTCTAAGAAGAAGTTTTGAATCCACAATTATAATACTGTGGTTTATATGTATCAATAATTAAAAAATTATTAAATATTTAAATATCTAATTATTAAAAATTAATTATTGATTTATTTTTTTTAAATTAACAAAATTTAATATAAAATTTGATAGCAAGTAAAAGTTATAATTATCGATTAAAATTTTTATCAATTAAAAAAAATATTTTTATTTTAAATTGATAATTATCAATCGTTCATCTAAAAATTTTAATTAAAATTTTTATTAATTAAAAAAATATTTTTATTATAAATCGATAATTATCAATCACACGGCAAAATATCCCTTATATATAATTCTTTTATTCGATATAAGATTATGGGCTTACGAATTGAGCCTTCATAAACAACTGCTGCAGCCCTCCCGTCACAAGTGAAATTAATTATAATTCTTTTAAATTTATTTTAGTAAATATAATTATTCTAAATATTAGTTAAATAGGATAGAGTAAAATACAGATTTATCATAATTAATATTTTAATTTTAATTATTTTAAAATTAACATATTTTCTATCCCAAAAAACAGTAACTCTAACCTTTGAAATTGATTCAATTCTTATTTTGTTAAATTTTTAATTTTTTAATTATATTTAGTTGTTAATATTTTAACTTATATAATAACTTTTTTTTTAGGGATGGCACCTCTAGTTGAGATGAAAAGAGAAATCAAATATCTCTTACCATTCAAACTAAATCTTAACTGGTTATGACATTAGGTTTAAATAAATAAGATATAAAATTAAAAAAAAAGCTCAATTTTAAATATTATGAATAAAAAAATTGATTCTCAAAAAGCTTTAACAATTTCATCCGATTTATAATCATTATTGTTAAAATTAGATTGGATCGACTAATTGAACTAAAAAAATTAAAAATTAAATCAATGATTAATTCAGTCAGTCTCCAAAAAATCATCTTCAAAATTAATTAAAAAATCGATGAACCGATAAATCAGTCGAACCGAGTATATTTTTCAGGTCCAAAAGGGTCCAAATTTATTTTTTACTTTTTTTTTTTAATTTTTTAATTTTTAATAAAAATAATAAATATCAAATTATATTTATTTTTATCATATATATAATATATATCAAATTATATATACATATTTTTTTTTTAATTTTATCAATTCGATTTTAATTAAATTTATGAACATCCCACCCTATGTTTTCACTGTTTTTTTTTTAACTTATTCGGTTTTAAAAACATTGTTACGTGTATATTGAATATTGAACGGTTTAAAATATATATATATATGAAAATGATTATAGTTCTTTGCTTTGTTTTGTTAAAATTTTAACTGCCTTTCTTCTACCTCCTAATTTAAAATCCCAAAATCTGTAAATAGAGACAGTATGGGACTGGCTGCTAACATGAGCAAGGAGGTGGTGCTGCCATTGCTGTTAACACTATGGATTTGGGGAAACATTCGTTTGAGTGAAGGAATATGGTTAAATCTGCCGGCGTCTGGGACAAAGTGCGTGTCCGAGGAACTCCACACCAACGTTGTCGTTTTAGCCGATTATGTTGTCGTTGCTGATGAACATTATCGCCTCCCATCCATCGCTATAAAGGTTCAATCTTTCCCATTTTTTTTGTTTGATTTAGTTCTGATAATATCTATATCTCTCTCTCTATATATATTTGTTAGTTGGACCTTTTGAGAGATGATTTTCTGACCTTGAAATGGTTGAGGACTGGTTCTGTGAGCTATTGATTTGTGAATGTGTTTGATGTGATAGTGTCATTGGGATCGATTTTATTCTTGCACACACTAATGCATGGCTGATTAACATTTTCTTTTATATGAATTATGAATTGAAGAGTCAGAAAATTTAGCATTATTGGTAGGACATAATGGAATGTAATATAATCAAATGCATTTCTAGTATAACATTACACTAGAAATGCATTTAAATACATAACATTCTATTAAGGCTTACCAGACGTACCTTAGGTGCTATGGGAATTGTTATAGGAAAATCATGGAGATTGGAGAGTGGCAGTATAGTCAAAGTATCTATTATATGCTGAGTGGTCTCTTGAGTAGCTTGCTGCTTCTTGAGAATTTGTTGTTGAGCTGTTAGCATTTGCTCAAGTTATGAAGGAGTGGGTGACTGTGTAGGTTCGGGTTAGATCAGAACATTAACAATCAATTATAAAGGGATGTTGAAGGAAATGATTCCAGTTGATATTTTTAAAATGGATCATGAGGGATATAGGCATCTTAAAATATATTTTTCGATTGGAGAAATAGAGCAATTAGAACATAGCAAATCCACAACTAAGATTTCCTATACAACAAGTGATGTAAACTTCATTCGCAATTTGGTTGAATTATTTTTGAATTGCTCCGATCACCTCAGAGAGCATTTAGACAGATCTTATCACAAGAATGATGGAAAGGATCTTTGCTGTGTTGTGCTTTTTTTAATTGGAAGCATCAAATTAATTAGCTTCGTTCCAGAGTATGTTACTTGAATAGAAATCATCAGGATGCATTGCAATTGGATACAAAAGAACTACATATGCTGAGTTAAATAAGGCAACAAAGAACTTCAGCCAAGATATAGGAAGAGGAGTGGGATTGATTGTAAGGGAGTTTTGCCAGATCAAAGGATTGCTGGTTGCCTGTAGGAGTACATCTTCTGTTTAAGTAGGATTCTAGATTTTTATTTTTAAGAAGGTATTTTAATTTCTAAAGAAATTGCTAATTCTTATATTGTTGGACAATAGAAAGGGTTTTAACCAACATAACGCCAAATCAAACAAAACAGTATTTGAGAAAAAAAAATAACAAAAAAAAAAAAAAAAAATCAAAGTTAGCAAATTATCCACACTCAGGGCATTCCAAATAGCTTTAATGCTTAGCTTAGGTGATATAGCAACAGTCTCATATTCTTGAATGACAAAGCAAACATTAAAATTTGGTTTCTTTCTCCCTTTGTTGTTTGTGGAAGAACTGCACCTATGTTGGATGTTTGTTATGTTGGATTTTCTGGAAAATAACATACGTACTTGCCTGAACATATCTTATTAATGTAATAATAGAATCAGTTTGTGTAGATAGAGTAACACAAATTACTTCTCAAAATTACTAATAAAACTCAGAATCAAAATTAGTAATTAATGATTCTTAGATTTTCTTTTTCTTATTTGTTTCATTAGTTTGAAGGCAAATTTTCTTTTCAGATAAATTGGCTTATGTTTATTTTCTAGCAACCAATCTCTTATGTCAGTTTGTTTTATTTTTTAGGTGACATCACCATATGGGGACAGTCTTCATGACAAGGAAAACGTGACACATGGTCAATTTGCATTCACAACTCATGAGGCTGGCAGCTATCTGACATGTTTCTGGGTGGACAGCAATAATAATCCTGGAGGGGGAGAGGTCAGTGTTAACCTTGACTGGAAAACTGGAATTGCAGCTAAGGATTGGGAATTGGTTGCTAGAAAAGAGAAGCTTGAGGTAAGCACTCTAAGATTCATTATCTTCCCTCAACCTTGACACACATCCAAAGACACAAAAAGGTGAGGAGAAAAAGAGAAGCAAATATTGTGATAGTCCCATGTCAGACATTAAGAGTGAATTCTGAAAAATGCTGGAAGTCGTGATTTTCTCCATGGCCACACAAAATGTTTATTGATCTGTGTAATGGAACCTCTCCTCTTTAAATCAGCTAAGTTCTTAACAGTAACTTGTGTTATAAATGAAGTAGACACTGATGATGCACTAGTATTGATTTGTGGAAGAGGTCTATTAACCTAAATAAACATGCATGAATTGTTAGCCAGGTAGGGACAAGATTGGGTATTATAGTTCTTAACCTTTACTTGAATAAAAAAAATAAGTGAGGAGTTGAGGAAAACCTGTCACAGATGCTAAGCGTAGAACATTTACTCTGTTGATCTTGGAAGTTTCCCTTTTGTTTGGGCAAAACTTATAATCTAGAAAGGATGGCAACTCAGAGACAGCATTGAATCTTCCACAATAATGTAGTTTCCTAGGAAATTTAAAAGTTTCTGTGTGTATCAATGTCTCTATGCATATTTAGTTGTTTCCACATGTTGAACTTCTTGTGCATACATGTAATTTTGTATAATCCTTATGTAGGGTGTGGAACTTGAGCTGAAGAAACTTGAAGAAGCTGTGGAGGCCATCCATGAGAATCTACTCTATATAAAAACCAGGTAAATATATTGGGAGGAATCTGAATGTGCTCAACTCTTAAGCACTTTTTTAGTTAACCTACTAATTTCCACTTCCTGTTGATTATACTTGCAGAGAAGCAGAGTTGAGGATTGTGAGTGAGACAACAAATGCTAGAGTAGCATGGTTTAGTATCATGTCTTTGGGTGTCTGCATTGTAGTCTCAGCTACGCAGTTATGGCACCTGAAGCTTTTCTTCCAAAAGAAGAAGCTTATTTAGTTTCTGTTAGGCAAATTATTTTTTCTTGGTAAAATAGGAAATTCCATTTTCTTTTATTTTCCATTTGTTCTTTTCCTTGTACGTCGCAGAAGAAATTTAGATACCATGAATAATATTTTCATTTTCATAAAAAACAATGCTTTTCATTTTTGTCTTTGATCTAACAACATAACATAGACTAATGTATTCTTTTGATCTTTGGTAACTTTGGTAGACTAATATAGTCTTTTGATCTTTGGTAACTTTGGCTGTTACATCTGACCATTTTGAAAAGACAGTGATTTTCTTTCAGAGTGGTTTGATTAAGTCTGGCATCTTGGCTTTGCATGTATAAAGGTGATCTTTGCTGTCTAATGGAAACAGGGAAATTCATAATTTGGCTTTGAACTTTCATCTACCAAACAGCAGAAAAACAACATATTACCTGTCAGAATTGAATGAATAATTTACAGGTATGTTTAAAATTATTGATTGCTTAATCTATTGTTTTGAAGACTTTAATTAATAGAAAGTGCCCTTCTAATATGAGAATGAGGATCCAAGATTTTTGGATTTAGAAGAGCCACTAGAACTTTTTTTTTTTTTTTTGAACTTGTATGGTGACATTTTTAGCGAAAGTCTGTTTAAATCCAAGTGACTAAATTTTGATTAGCTAAACTTGCCTGCCCAGACTATTAGAATGGGTCATTTTGCCTTGCTATAAAGAATTCCAATGGGTAAAAATAGATAGGTTCTTGGAAACACCTTCACATTGAAATCCAGAGTAAAGAGGGCAAGTGGGCAACAAGAAATCCAGAAAATCTTCCATGGCGGCACCAATAATAAAACATAAAAGCTTCCCAGCATTCATTTCTTGAACTATAAGATGGTGATAAACAGAACAGGACCAAAATTAGAAACACAGAGTACACAACTGTTAAATCAAACTTAATATCAAATGAAAATGCAGCAGCTCCTAATATTATTCACATATCATTTAAGGCGTGAACAAAGCTTAACGTTTTTATACTGAGAGTAAGAGGTTGTAGGCTGCAGCCTGCTCCTTGCAGGCCACCATTTTGTGTGGTAAGGTTGTCTCATCACCCTACTCTAAATGACTTGTGAACTTCAAAGATTAACCATTAGGTTCCAATGAAATATGTTTCAACGTATCTCCTAGAAGCAATCTAAAAGTTATAAAAAACCTTTGCAAGTATATAAATGCAAGCATATCGATTATTTCTACGCTTGTATTTACCAGAACACAAATACATACTGAACAACTAAGCAAAAGATGGCAAATTCAATATGATATAATTTGAATCTGGAGGTTAAAATTTGAAACTGTTAAGAGTTCAATCATTAAAGAATGACCAAGGTTGCTATCAAATCAGTGGTCAAAACTGTTGATTAGTGAACAAAGTATAAATAAGGGAGTAACTTGCAGGTCATCATATAAGCTTTATTCGATTCGAACAATCTTGCGATTCATGCGTTGAAACCTGCAGATCTCATCAAAGAAATCATCTGCACTGCTATGGTTGCTCTTCATCTGAAGAATCCTTATTACCATCGACTTTATACTCTTGCCATATTTCAACAGTGACTCAAGGGTGCTCATTTTCTGTTCAGCATTTAATGGTGATCTCACTGTGACCACTACCTCCTCCATATAAGGAATCACAAAGCCTGACTCCACCTACAGGAAATAGAAAATGCATCACATTAATATGTGCAATTTTGAGGATTCACTACAAGCAGTAATAGACTAAAGTATTTCAATTTTCAAATATTCATCATGTAATTCATGCAACACACATTTTTCAGGCTGTTCTGGCAGAGAGCAGCAAACATGGCTCCGTGAATATCGAACTTTTGCAGCTTGGGATGGTTATTGAAAAAATCAACGAAGTCAATCTCTGGAAAGGGCTGAAGGGCATCAAAATCTCCTGTAAATTCAACCTTCATATATAGTTCTTTCACCTCACTTGCCCACTGAAGCATTTTGCTTATTGCATCCCAACACCACTGGACTCCTCTGATAGACAAGAACTCGAGGGCTGCAAGTTTACCAAAATCAACCATGTAGACTCTTCTCCCTACAATTATTCACAAGAGTTTGATTAAATCACAGTCAATTCAAATCCTTAGGCAGTTTTTCAATGGTTTTCAAGGTTCTTCTCAGGAAAGTGATATTGATAATCAACAGCTTACCAGCATTGTTGGAAATTGATAGTTTCCTCAAGTTATTTGTCTCGCGAACCCTTATCCAACTGCAGCCTTGTACCTCCAGGAATTCAATGTTTGGGCAAGTTAGGGTAAGTGAGCAGTTACCCAAGCCATAAAAGTCCAGCTTACATTGCTCCAAATGTGGCAGCTCAATTGAAACAGATCTTATCCCTTCACAACCAAGCAGCAGCAAGTTTTTCAAATTAGGACATGCCCGAAGGGCAGCACATAATGCTGGATCTTCAAATCTAGCACCGACAATTTCAAGGTTTTGAAGATTTAGGAAGGCATCCCACTTCGGAGAATTTATCATTAGGACTCCCCAAAGCTTTAAGGATTCTAAATTCTTTGCTGCACTAATACAATCCAATTTGGAAGGGCTTTCAATGCTGGTTTGGTACTCGGCAAGGTTGTCCATTCTGAGCTCGAGATGCTTGAGTGATGAACCTGCAAGCAGCAGCCATGAGGCAAGGCCTGTGCTTGAAAATGGACTATACACCACCAGTTCCTCCAGACGGACTATTGAAGATATAATCTTCCATACTATGCTATCGGGATGATCAATGCCAGTGTGGTTGTCAAAAGAGTTTCGAGGGAAGTAGATGCTTTTGATATAAGGTAGAGTTTCTTTCCATCGCTTGGATACACAGTTACAAACAGACACATCCTTGGCATTTTTCATATGTGACAATACGTATTGAACAATTGCATCTGGAAGAGATTCCATTCTGTGATGACACCAATCATACAAAACTGCTTTAGTTACTATTGTCGGAAAAGGAAAGGCAAGCACATAAACACAGACAAAATAGAGCATAATTTAATCAACCATGGGGCATCAAACATAAAGAGGATTCTGTATACATTCATTTTCTATAGAGGGCTTCAAATCTGAGCTCCAAAATTTACCCATCTTGGCCTAATGCTTAGACTAACATTCCTTCCCTAGTATTTTAATTTTAGTCTAATTACTTAAAATTCCTGAGCTCAAAATGCTAATTTTGATAATTGATTGCTAGGAAAACCATTAGGCAAGAGAATGAACTGATAATTCGTTTTCTTCTTTAACCTAAATTGTTTGATTATTCATAATTTGGGACCTATAGGGGAAAACTGCCAATTGGCGATGCTCATTTAATATGCCATTTACACGTTTCTAAATCCAAAATAAGAAAAAAAAATTCCGCGCTTTTCCAAACCAATTATGCGGATGCCAGTAGTAATGAATCGAAATGCAACCAGAATAAAATAAAATAAAGAAGAAGAAATATGAAATTAGCAATCCAAAGTATTTGAAGAATCAAACTCGAAATCAATTTGAAGAACTGATTGCAGTATGCTAATTGCTTCTAAATGATCCATTTAGTTAAATGCACTGAAATAAATGAAATTTTCTATGTTCAACAAGGAACACATATGCCCAATCCACTAGCCCAGCCTCCTCCAGCTCAAAATACAAAATACCCAATTCGAAAGGAATACCTTACAAAGTTACGAATTTTCAAGAACCCAAAAAAGAAATGAACATTTTAAGACAACCCCAAATTAAATTCAAGAACAACCAACATTCTAATGCAAATTGAGACTGATATCCTATTACCCAGATAGAATAACAATTGTATCTATCTTCAATTCAACAAATTGAATCGAAATGAATTCAAATAAACACCCAATTACATTGAAACAAATGCAGGAATAAAATAGAAAGCTTACAATTGAGAATTTGAATATGGGCTTTTGAGAGATATAAGAGTAGATCAGAGTCCTTTAAAGTTTGTATATTTTCGAACAGAAAATGAATCTGAAATTTGCAGATTTGTCATATAAGAAACTGGAGAGAGGGAGAGAAAGAGAGAGCGGCGCGCTTATAAAGGTATGTTTTAAAATTTGAAACTATAGAAACGGTATAAACCACCTACTTGCAAAAATGCCCGCTTCCTTTTCAAAATTTTGAATTTTTTTACCGTTTATATTTTATTTTTTAAATAATCAAATTAAGAAGAGATTGTCTGTATTTCATCCTATTGTATTTGTAGACACGTGTATATATCATGGTTACAATTAAGGGACTTTGTTAAGTCAATGGTCCAGATCATATCATGAGTTGAGCTTTTTTCTCTTTTTTTGTCGGTTCCGTGATCTTTTGCTTCCCTATAGATTGATGATGTTCTATGATGATTGAGAGACTGGTAAGTGATCACGCGTTAGTTATTCGAAGACTATCATGAGCTGGCAGTCCCTGATTTATATGATTGTGGGTCTGCTGATCAATGGCCCCACTATTATGAAATTTAAATGATTAAATATTATTATCTTTTTTCAAAAGGATATTAATTTCTCTTTCCATTAGGATATTATTCTTGGTTGTAATTTCTAATTTTTCTTGTCAGAGGTAATGGAAAATATTTTACTACATTGTATGTATGTCAGGTGTTCGTATACCTAATAAATAATTATTTATTTAAAAAAATATTTAATATTGAAGGATAAATAACTAAAAAAATTATTAAATTTCGAATGTATTTCTAATGCGATAACTAAAATTCAATTTGATAAAAATGAATATATTTTTTTTTCAATTATAGGTCACCTAATAAATTTATGTCAAAATTTAATCGACGCAATTGAAATAACATGACACATCATTCTAATAAATTTACTTATTTTGTAATCTCGAATCCATGTCACTCAAATTAATTTACTTAAATGCCACGTCACTCAAACTATTTGACTCAGTGAGTACACCACACTTCATAAAGAGGCTAATGTCAACTCATTGTCCATCATGCAATTTTTTTAGCTTTTAGTCATATTATTACCATTATCTCCGATTGTGCGTAATTTTACCGAAATAGTTAATGTGACATAACACATCACCTAGCAAATTTACTTAACATATCACCTCATATTCAAGTCGCTCAAACTATCTAACTCAATGTTATATCATCCAAACTATCTGATTCAACAAGTAGGTTCATACTTCATAGAGAGGCTAACGTCAATTCATTATCCATTACCTAGTTCCCTTGACTATTGGCCATATCATCACTATTATCTTCGATTGTAAGTTTACATCATCATCACCACCAACAATCAAGAGCCAAGCTCTTGTAACTTGCTACCGTCATTTGAGATCCAACTATCACTAAGGTCGATCTTGATTTGACTAGTGATAAAGCTTCACACAACTCGCTTTCAATCAAAACAACTCATTACCATCGCAATTCAATATCACTATAGAGGCTCTATTATGTCATGCTCAACCACAAATCTAAGTTCCTTCGTTGATATTCGCTTGTTGTACGATTTTTGATCTTTATTGATATCTCGCTGCGAATTGTCTCCAGCATATGCTTTGCTGACTAATCATCGGAGCTTGTAACCCAAACATCTTCTTTTTTCTTGGCTCGCGATTTAGTTAAGTGCTTGTTAGTTGATCCGTGATATATTTTTCAATATTTAATTTTTTTATTGAATAATTTAATAATATATATATATATATATATAAAAGCTACTCTAATGAGATTTTGGTCTAAATTTCTTACTTTTGATTAAAAAAAAAAATTTCAAGTATTCACCTATATCAAATAAATTTTAGTGATCATAATAGAAAACTCTTAATATTTATTAATTTTTAGAATCATTTACTCCTAATGTTTACGAATCAAATTATTTTTTTTTAAAATATTTTGATAGTAAATATTTTTTCTTAAATAATATCGCGTATAAAAAAATATATAAAATAATAAATGTAACACAAAACAAAACAGAGTATTTTGACTAGTTAAATTTCAAAAGTCATTATGCTTTAATCACCGGTCACCCAGAACAGTGGATGGTGGAGCCATGAAATTGGAGGGCATATATAGAGTTGGTAGATACAGATTAATTTTGACATATTATTTAAAATTGTAATCATTCTTTATAATTGATTGTTTTCAAATTTATCAATTAATATTATTTGTTATTTTTACTGTTAGATATTTTTTATAAAATATATATATTTTTATCCTATTTTCTGTTCTAAATAAACTAAATGCAAATCTTGTCAATTAATACTAATTCTTTTCAGGTTCACTGGTAATTTAAAGCTTGTAGTTAAATTCTGTATTTTTATTTTTCCAATGAAAAAACACCTATATATAAATTTATCCTATTTGATTTTATTATATTAAGTAGCTAACTATCTATTGTCAGCTATGGACATATAATTAATATTAATTATTTCAAAGAAAGATATCATATCTTATTATTAATTATATATATATATATATTTTTAGCAGAAACATGAAATTATGTATCCAAACAACACATCCACCATTGTCTTAATTTGTAGCATGCATGGATTTCTTTCATCTATCAGTATAAATTATAACAGAGATCAATTTTCTTGTTGATTGGGAAATTTATAAGAGAAATAAAGAAAAGTTTATTATGGTTTTGTTGTAAAATTCAATTTTTGATTAATAAAGTGCAAGCAAACACATGACAAGTAGTATTTAACTATAATATATTTTTGTCAATTTATTGTAGCTCTATCAAGTTTGTCTCTGATGGAGTGTAGTTCAGCTACAACAACATTGATCTTCATTCGTTCTTCTGGTATTTCTGCTGAGCAAGCGACTCCAATTCGAAGTATATAAAACAAACATTCCATAACTATCTGAGTTATTCTGCAGTTAATCCTCATTTCCCTTTCAACAGTTTCTTGAAGAAGAATAGGATCTGCAACTTCAGCCACTTCGTCAGCAAATTCTACCTGAGCGAAATTGTGAAGACTCAAATCCTCTTTAAACATGTCATCAGTAGGCCTCTTCCCTGTGAACAACTCCAACAAGACGATGCCATAACTATACACATCACCGTATATTGACACTTTGCTTCCCACACCATACTCTGCAGTGCAAATTTGATAGGAAAGAAAAAATTATAGTCTGCAATTTTTTTGGTTGAATTGAAGTAACTTAAAGCTATAGGAGGAATAATAAAAAAGCAAATGTTACCTGGAGGAGCATAACCAATAGTTCCTCGAACTCCGATTGAGCTTGATTGACTAGTAGAAAAATTGTTGGTGTTTTCTGAAAGAATTTTTGCTAACCCAAAATCACTTACACGTCCATTCATTTCACCATCCAGAAGAATATTGCTTGGCTTTAGATCACAATGAACAATCGGTGTTTCGCATCGATGATGAAGATAGTCCAATGCAGAAGCTACATCAATGGCAATGCTTACTCTGCGAATAAGATTTAACCTCTTGGGTGGCTCATTTACTTCTTCTATTTTAGGAATTGGATGCAACCATTCCTCTAGGCTTCCATTAACCATGTACTCATAAACCAAAGCCTTGAAATCATTTCCCTGATAATCAACACTAGAGCATAAAGTAAGTACCTTGACAAGATTACGATGCCTGATGTATTTCAATGCCTCGCATTCGGCTATGAAACTATTTGAAGCTCCGCGGTGAAGTAGATTAAGCACCTTAATAGCAACTGTCATCTTTCCCTCGACCTCATCAAGTTGGGCTGCGGAGCTATTTGAAGTTCCGTGGTGAAGGAGACTGAGCACCTTATCAGTAATTTTCATTCTTCTCTTGTCAAGAATTCCTTTATATACATGTCCAAAGCTACCCCTACCGATAAGATAAGCTGAGGAGAACTCATTCGTAGCCTTTACAAGATCTTGGTAAGATACATTGCTTCTATAAAGATTCGAATTAGTCTCTTTTTTTTTCTTTCTTGACCAGAAAAGAAGTGCAAACGCTAGACATAAAATAAGTGCAGAGACTACAGAGATAACAATCTTTAATAGAAGGCTTAATCTCTTCTTTGGATTTTGAATGCTGCATCTAGGTAGATGAAATTCAGGTATGCCCCCACAAAGCTTATCATTTCCCATGATTAATGTTGCGGTTGCATTCTTGAATATTCCTTCTACTGGTACAATCCCTTCCAAGTTGTTGTAAGATAAATTTAATGACTCGAGCAGGTTAAAACTCTGCAAAAATTCTGGAATTTCCCCTGATAAATTGTTTCGAGAAAAATCTAATTCTTGAAGACCTCTTAATGATATTATTGATGAAGGAATGGGTCCATCAAAGAAATTCCCCTGTAATGCTAAGACTTCAAGCCTTATGCAACTTCCGAGACTTTCAGGAATTCTTCCAGATAACATGTTATCTGAAATACCCAACTCTCCTACATCTTTCAAATTTCCAATTTCCATAGGAATGTTACCAGTGAAATAATTTGCAGACAAGTCTACAAAGATTGATAATGATGAGAGACCAATCACTTTTGGGGGTAATGTACCACTTAGATTATTTAGGGAAAGATCTAATAACTTCAAATTTTGGCATTCACCTAAACTCGGAGGCAGGTTGCCCTCAAAATAATTATAGGCCAATCGCAGTTCAAACAACAATGTCAAATTTCCAAGAGAAGATGGGATGCTTCCAGAAAGTCTATTTCTATCTAAATTTAGAAGTTGTAAATTCTGAAGTTTGCCAATATCAATGGGAATAGTACCTGAGAGCTGATTATTGGACATGGTGAGCTTCTCCAAGTTGACAAGATTGGCAATTCTAGAAGGAAATCTTCCTGATATGCTGTTGTCACTTACAGAGAATTGTGAAAGATTAGTTGAGAAGTTGCCAATCAATTCAGGTAAAACCCCTCTAAATTTGTTGTTGGTTATTTCCACTATCAGTAAGTTGGTTGAATTGATCAAGGATGAGAGAAAGTTCAAGTCATTAGCACCCCAACTCCCAAGATAGTTATAGCTAAGGCCTAGAACCTGAAGCTTGTGCAACCGTTCCAAGGAAGGCACTCTTCCTGTTAATTTGTTTTCTGACAATATAAAAGTTTGTATATTTGTAGCATTGGAAAACGAAGCAGGAATAGATCCAATAAATTCATTTTCAGCAATGACAAATAACTGGAGATTCGTAAGAGTGATGCCCAAGTTGGAGGGAAGCCTTCCTTGGATCAGGTTATGTGCCATATTAAATATTTTTATAGAAGAAAGATTATAGAGAGAGAGAGGGATGGTGCCAGTCAAACTATTTACTCCCAGAGAGAAGAATTCAAGATTCTTCAGTTGACCAAGTGCATCAGGAATGCTTCCACCTAGGTGGTTTTCAGGTGCAGAGAATACCCAAAGGGAAGACAAGTTCCCTAGAGAAGGAGGAATGCTTCCTGACAGAAAGTTTTTTTGCATAGAAAGAATTTCGAGCTTTGACAATCTACCGAGTTCCTCAGGAATTTTTCCTTCCAACTCATTGTAGGCAAAGTAGATTTCAGATAGCTTGAAACAAGCAGATATATTGGATGGAATATTGCCTGTAAATGAATTATTGGACAATCTTAGTCTTTCTAATCTCCGTAAATGGCCAATTTCTGATGGGATTTCGTTGCTGAAACTATTATTTTGGAGATAAAGATTTCTGAGGAAGCTCAGGTTGCCAATATGTGGTGAAATAGAACCAGCAAGTTGGAGGGAATGCAAGTTCAGAATGGTGACTCTTTGATGTCTGCGGCTACACATAACACCATACCACTGGCAGAAGTGAGTGGTGTCATTCCACAAGGGCATAACACCAAGAGGATCATCAGTTATTTTGGCCTTGAATTCAAGCAATGCTAGTTTATCTGTTTCATTCCTATTGAGTACAGAGGAGGCGAAACTAGAGCAAGACAAGAGCACAATACTATGGAAATAAAAGAACAACAAAAGGACTCTTAAATTCAGGCATGAAAGACACATTGTTATACAGGAGAAAGGAATTAAAGATAATCTATCGGATTAGTAGCTTAATAGTTAAGTACCTGTCTTTATGGAGTGAATAAGAATTGAAACTCTTCTAATTCCACCTCAACTAAAATATAGAAAGGAATTAAAGGAAAGGGAAATAAACAAATTTCTTTTAACTCTTTGATACTTGGTTGTTTTCTTGGTTTTGAGAAGGAGAAGGAAAGTTGAGGGTAGATATTTAGTTAGTTGCTAAGAGTCTATACCCATGACCCAACATTAATTTCCACAATGACAAGACTAAAATTCTTCATAGTTGTTGAGTTCATATTGCTTTAACCATTTATTCCATATCGTGCCTAATGTGTTAGAATTTAGAAGGAAAATAACAAAGCCATCAGGCAAAGAAGATTGCTATGATCTACCTATCTAATCCTAATCTATCTATACAGTAAATTTCCCATTATAGATCACCATTTAATTAGTATTGCAAATCAAAGATTTTTTTTTTTTTTTAAGTCAGACCATATAATATCTAGAATTTACTAAATCCGATTAATCTAAACTCGAGTCTGATGAGATCCACAAGAAGTAAATAATCAACATGATAATTATGAAGATACACCTAATAAAATACTCAATTCGTTTCATAATAAATATTTTAATTATAAAATATAAGATTATTAAGAAAAAAAAAATTATTCTATTTTAACCTTTCTAATTTATTTATTATTTTAATTTATTAGTTATTTTAATTTCTTTTCATTTTTATAATTCTTTTACATTTTATATTTCTTAATTAATTTTTATATTTTTCAATAAATTTTTTAAAAAAGTATTATTTTATAAAATATTATTTAAATTAAAAAAAATGAGATAATTAAATTATAATATATTAAAAATAAAATATGACGCTTATTGTGAGAAACAGGACTAAGTAGGACAAGACTTGGGGAGTGGAGGAACATGAATGGTTAACGAAGTCATAGTCTTTTCCCACATTTGACGCAAATCTCAAGTCTGCAACACTATCAACATCACATGTCCAAGTCTACAATAGCACTCACCATGTTATTCCTATGGACACAACTGATGATCAATCAAGCTCAAAATGGTTAAGTGCCATCCTGCCATACATAAATGAGTGGAGGAACATGAATGGTTAACGATGCCATAGTCTTTTCCCACATTTGACGCAACTCTCAAGTCTGCAACACTATCAACATCACATTTCCAAGTCTACAATAGCACTCACCATGTTATTCCTATGGACACAACTGATGATCAATCAAGCTCAAAAATGATCAAGTGTCTATCGTGTAATACAAAAACCTTAAATGGATCCAGCCAGCAAGCCTTCTTTTATGGGCCTTTTGTGAGTTTCTTCGTTAAACTAGATATACTATTATTTACGATCCATTGATCAAATGATATTTTCAATTCATTAAATCATATACTCAATTTGGAGAACTTGAACAGCTTTTTATGCTTTACCTTCATCTTCCAAACTCTTGATCATAGGCGGATATATATATAGAGATACTGTATCTTAATTTTTGAGATTTTTTAACATAAATTATAATTTAATTTTTAAAATTTAATAAAATTAATAAAATAACTATTTTAAAAATTTAACTTTTTAAATTTTAATAAAATATTATTTAATTTTATTTTTGTTCGCTTTCTTTATTTTTCCTTCCTTTTCCTTGTTTTCTTTTCAATTTTCTTTCAATTTCTTTCATTTTTCTTTTTTAATAATATAATAATAACTTTTAATTAAAATATATATTTGATGTTTTTATTAATTTTATAATTTTTAAATAAATTTATTTTATTATCATAATATTTCTTCATAAACTTTCTATATCAGTTACTGAAAGTGAATAATATCACTTTTTAAAATTTTTGTATCTACCCTTACTCTTAATTATATATATTTTAATATTTCATAAAAGAGTTAACATTTAATTCTTCAACTTGATATTTAATCTTTTAAATTTTTTGATAAAATTTATCTTAAAAATGTCTATTAAATTAAAAATTATTTAAAATGATAAATCAAAATTTTAAATTAAAATTCATACTCAATATACTAAATGATTGTATTTTAAATATTTTTATAATTTAATATTTAATTTTTAATTTTACTAAATATCACTTAGATTTTCAATAGGGTAGCTAAAAAGCATTGGAAAAATTCAACCAATTACACAAGAAGTATTCACATCATAAAGGGGATTTTGGGATTGTGAAAGATGAACAGAAACATAAGATCAATTATTCCCAAACACACACAACTACAAGCCTATACATATTGAGCAAAACAAAACATCAGAATATGATCTGTCAACAAGTAGCTCCAACTAACAAACCAACTGCAAAAGAACAAAAGAAACACACAAACTTTTGCCTAAAACAATTGTAGCTAATTGAACACTAAAACTCTAATTGCTAATATGCAATATCTGATCATATTATGAGGCAAAGTTGCATGATGGCATTGATCAAAATAAACTCTCATACAGCTAGCCTTTCTTCCACCAAAATTATGCTAACATTGACCCAATTTAGCTGCAACCATAGGAATGATTCCTTGAAGCCCCGTATTAAGCACACAATTTCCACTTGTTTGAACTCTGCAATAATACATTTTATAGAAGCTTTAAAACCAAATAAGAAAAACTTATTGTTTTGATAGGGGGAGGAGTGGTTTGTGCATAAGATCTCATTAGAGGAGAAGTGTGACTGGCAACAAGGCCATGCCATGGTCACAAACTCTCATCATGTCGTTTTTGTTTAGGGAGGACTCCAACCTGACTCTTTTGACCAAATGAGATATGCATGTAAGTTAAGCTTGCAAGTGAAACTTATCATATTCTCAAGGCAAAAGTACAAAAATTACCTTGTGATTTGATCTTTTTATACTTTGAGGTATATCAAATTTTTTTCTTTTACAAATGAAATTTATGGTTTGCACCGTTAATAATTTGGAATCAGAGCGCTAAGGTTGTTAATGTCAGATGACGTGGCGCTTATATGGCAATAGTGGCCCTCATGCCACTAAAGCATCATATCAGTACTAGTTAACACCATTAGTACTCTAAACTCCAAATTGCTAACACGGTGCAAACAACAAACTCCATTTTATAAATAACCTGGTACTGTTATATATTTTCCTCCCTTAAGTACATATTAAGGATATACTGCAATGGAAATTATCGGAAGCGATGAAGGAAAAAATATATATATATAAAAGAACTGCTTCAACCGCATTATTATACTGACCTTAATCATCAGCCTGTTCTCTTTGAAATTTCCTTTGTATTCTAGCCATAGTAAGAACCACAAACAGAGAGATTTTGTCACCCATATTGCCCAAGAAATGGAAATAAGCATGCCTCCATGATTCAATCAAGGCTAAAGAGGCCCAAAATCCCCAGAATCCTGTGACAAATCCGATAGCTAAACTGATATAGAATGAAGGCATATTAAGAAATCCATCATCCTTGTCTTCTTCTTCTTTTTGAATTCCATGATTTTGGTTTTCTGACTTATTACTGCTGCATTCTGTATCGTCAAATGACTCATTTTTTGAACAATTGTTTGGAAGTGGAGGCCCACACAACTTAGGATTTCCCACATATGATATTACCCCATGTTCAAAATTACTAGATGAGTTGAATGATGGAACTTTTCCTGACAAATTGTTGTATGACAGATCCAATTCCAAATCTTTACGCTCAATTAGATCAGAAATGCTTGGAGGAATGCTATGAGAAAGTTGGTTCCTGGATAAATCTAGAGAATATAAGGCTTTCATGGCACTAATATTACAAGGAATAGTTCCTGTTAGATGATTGTTTGATAGATTCAATGATGCCAATCCAATTAGTTCAGTGATTTCTCTTGGGATCTCTCCAGTTAGTGTATTAGATGAAAAATCCATGACCATGGGATGTTCATAACCATCAGTAATTGAGTTTAGCCACATCTGCTTCTTCACTTGCTCCTTTGCAAATGAAGCATGAATATTATAACAGAAAGAACAATGAGCCTCTTCCCTAGTCATTACAAGGAAATTGTTGATGCATCGTGGAATTCTTCCGGATATTGAATTTAAAGAAAGATCTATGTTTGTTATGTATTTCAATTGACATAACTGCCACGGTATATTTCCTTCAAATAAATTGGAATTTAAGTAAAGAAATTGCAGCTGCTCTAAACTTTCCCCTAACCATGCTGGTATGATCCCTGATAGTGCATTGCCACCGAGATGCAAGTATACTAAATTTTTGCTGTTTTTCAAGGAAGAAGGTATCTCTCCTGAAAAGTCGTTAGTACTCAAATCCAAAAAAAGCAGATTTTGGGCATATGTCCAACAATCTGGGATCTGTCCTGACAGATGATTTTCAGACAAATGAAGATAAGCCACTGCATTGTTTTTATTCATCGCATCACATAGGAGAGATATAGTACCAGAAAATGAATTCTGAAAAAGTACCAAGGACTCTATTTTTGGAGGCAAAGGAGGCAGATGACCCGAAAAGTTGTTATAACATAAATTTAGTGTCAACAGACTTGTTCTTGATGATAAATTTGGCAATTCTCCTCTTAGTTGATTGTCAAAAAGATACAAATGCTTAATGGAAGAAGAAAGATCCCAAAACCAGCTAGGCACAGATCCTGATATATCTGCAGAAGACAAATCAATCTTCAGAACTTTCTTCTGAGATTGAAGCCATTTAGGAAATTTTGGTCCCATTTTACAATGTCCTAAACCTATGGTTTCAAGTTGAAAAGGAGGAGTCCAATTCGAGCTGATGTTTAAAATTAACTCATTTCCAGATAATTCAAGTACCTGCAAGCTACTAAAATTCTGTAAATGAGCCTCGTTGATTAAACCTTGCAACCTATTTGAATTAACCTCCAAGACAACTAATTCTGAAAGTTGTGGAAGGATTTGTTCTAAATAACCATCCAAGTTATTGTAGGAAAGACATAATTCTCTCAAAGGTGAATGTTTGTAATGATTTAGTTCTTGAACCAAACCTAGAGTTGTAGGTATTGGTCCGTCAAGATCATTGAATGAGAGATCAACAATAGCAAGAGAAGTCATGTTTCCAAGGTTTTGTGGAATTGAACCCATGAGATAATTATAAGAAAAATCAAGCACCACAAGGGATGTAAAATTCACAAAAGCATTTGAAATTGACCCCTCAATCTGGCATCTTGTCAGATTAAGATAAGTGAGAGAATGACTTACGTCAAAGAACCAATTGGGTATTTTGGAATAGAAGTCATTATAAGCAAGATCAAGAACTTGCAAAGAAGTAAAATTTACAGATGGGAGAGATTGTGGAAGGGTATGAAGTTGACAAGAGAATAAATGCAACTCGACTAGAGAAGGTAGCATATTAATAGCATCTAGCCAATTGAATACATTGCTAAGATCAACACCACCTAAATCAAGGACTTGCAAAGAAGAAAGACCAGAAAGCCAGTGTAGTTTATTTGCCCTAAGGGAGAATCTGTTGCCACACAAGTCAAGGGACTGTAAGCTAGACAAATTTCCAAGATGATTAGGAATGGTTCCCCGGAAATTGGCATTAGACAAATTGAGATATTTTAAATTAGAAAGAGAACCAAGGAACGCAGGAATTTGATTTTGGCAAAAATCATTCTGACTCAAGTCTAGATAACTTAGAAATGGCAAATCAAGTAAAGATTCACTCAACTGACCTTGTAAGAGCTCAGCAGAATTTGGGTTATGGAGATCAAGGGTGGTAACATGGCCTGTTATGTTATTGCACTCGACTCCTTTCCATTTACAGCAATCTTCATCAGCAACCCATGAAGAAAAATGACCTGAAGGATTCTGAAAGCCTTCTTTGAACATTTGAAGAGCTTTCTGCTCACTATCTATGCATTGGAACTTTACTGCTGCAACATCCCAATTATATTCTTTGGTTACAATGAAAAAAACCCCCATGAATAATATAAATGGAAGTTGAAAAGATTGATTTCCCATGATCAACACCAAAACACAGAATACTGCTTGAAATGCAGAGTTTTCAGGGTACAAGAAAAGTCTGATTAATGCTCTTTATAACATTTAATTTGCTTTCAAAATAATTAAAAACCCAGCCCTGCTCACTCATGATGAAGTATTGGTAAGACCACTTTTTTACATTATTGGTAGTTCAATACAATTTGTCTCTGGAAAATAATCAAACTAAAGATAGATTTATTATTTGTTTATTATATCGTATGAAATGCTCTTAAATGCAAGTAAAAAATATTGTAAAGCAAATGACATTTTACAATTTAAAAAAAAAATTATTGCTATTGCAAAGAAATTTATGCACCATCATTGTTCAAAAAGTTTTTGCACCATAATAGGTTCCTTTGAAAAGATTAAAAAGTAGAGGTGGACCTATTAAGGGGCTTAATTTTAAAAAAAATTTAATATAAAATTACTATTTAGTTCTTAAAATTTATAAAATTAATAAAATAATTATTTTATTTTAAAAAATTAATTTGTTAATCCCTAATAATATATTATTTAATCATATATTCTTTCATTATTTTTTACTCTTTTGACTTTAAAATTTTTTTAAAATAAATTACTATTCAATTTCTAAAATTTAGTAAAAATAATAAAATAGTGTTTCTATTTTAAAAAATTAATTTTTTAGTTTTTAATTTATAATATTTCTTTCTAAAATTTTTATTTATTTCTTAAATATGAAGGGGTGACTTCTTTCTAAAAATTATAGAAGCAAGACTTTTAAATCATAATATGCTAGTTTGAAAACTCAAAATTTTGTGAGAATTTAATTCAATTGAATTCTTTTTCTTTTTCTTTTTTTGTCAATTCTCATATTAAGTATAGCTAATAAAATTCAATTTTTTAAATTAAAAAAAATTATAATAAAATGGAAGAATTTTGCAATAAATCAATTCATTTAATGAAATGATAAATTAAATTGAACTAAATTCTATTAATAAAATTTTATTCAATTAGTCCTATTTGGAAGCTCAAATTTTATTATTTTGTCAATTCTCATGTTTTAAAAATTTATAACTAATAGAATTCAATTTTTTAAGTTAAAATAATCGAGTCATTTTAAAAAAAAAAAAAATCATAGCAAAACGTAAGAATCAAATTCTGATGTTCCATAAGTTGAAATTAAATATCTTATTAAATAAATAATATTATCGAAATCCAACATCATCGTGGACATGCCGGAGTGGTTATCGGGCATGACTAGAAATCATGTGGGCTCTGCCCGCGCAGGTTCGAATCCTGCTGTTCACGTTTTAGTTTTTCTTTTTTTAACCTTTACAATGTCAAATTGGGCCTTGAAGTCATCTAGACCTTAAAGTTGGGCCTCAAGCCATTTTGTGCCCATGGGTCTACATATTGAGTCTAATGCAATTTTACTTTTTTTTTTTTTCAAACACAATAGCAAATATTATTTAAATAAACATATTTTATATATTATCTTGGAAATGGGACTTGATTTTCTTCATAACTTGAAAATAAAATTTTTATATTACATATTTATTTTTCTAAATATAAATATTTTTATATTAAAAATATATTATTGATAAGTTTCAAATTTTAAAAAATACCTATTTTTATTATTTTTTTTAGCGTTGGGAAGAGGAATCAATATGAATTTATTGTTTAAAAAAATATACACTTATTTTTAAATTCTATTTCGGTGTGCAGAATATTTACTTTTATTAAATATAAATTATTTCTAAATTATATTTCGGTGTGCAGAATACTTACTTTTATTATATATAAATAGAATATTATTTAAAAAAATAAATATTTTATGTCAATATAAAAAATTAATTTGAAAATTATAATATAATAACATATTTTTTAAGGCAAAGAAGGGTATATCTTGGGCAAAGAATTTCTAACCATATTAATTTTTGGTGATCACAATGGTTTTAACAAGATTTGTAATAAAAAAAAAAGTGAGAAATTACAAGGTAATATCAAAAATTAGATTTATATATAATTTTTATATAAATAAAAAAAATATACTCATATCAATAATTATTTTTTTAAAAAAATTATTACCATCTAATTCTAATTTGTTAATATAAAATAATACTATCCACCAATCAAAATAAACATCACAATCACCAATCCTTAAGCTCTATATGCATAATTTTTAAACATAAATTTAATAATTATTAATTAAGAAATAATTATCCTCAAATTAATAATCCACGTGTTAGCCACATAATCGTCAATCCCACGTGTTAGGCTTATATTGGTTAACACTTAAAACCCTTTGCTTCCTCAATACAACACGAGTAAAACCCAAAACAATTAACCCATAAAAGTTAAAGAAATGTCCATTAGTCCACACCCACATTTGGATTTCAATTCCAAGTGGCACCAAAAAATTAACAATTTTTTCCACTCTTTTTATTTTATATTATTTTTAAGATAAATCATTTAAAACACCCAATATAAAAAATTATTTAATAAAATAAAAATATATTTCTTTTATTCATATAAAAATAAATTTATATATAATTAAAATAAAATATATTCATATGAACTCATTTTAACGTGAATAAAATAAATAAATTATCGTTCTATCAAATAATATATAAATATAAAATTTATTTTTTATAAATTTAAATAAATTTTATGAATTTAAAAATATAAAATATACTCGATAACTTATTTATTTTTTTAAAAAAATAATATTTCTTACCTTATCATTTATAATTTAATATTGGTTAGAATCGAATTCAATCACTTTTAAAATATTTTATTATTATTATTATTTATTTTTAATAAAATTATTTTTTATCAAAATTTAAATTTAAAATCTCATAAATTTTAAATATAATTAAATTAAAAATTATTAGTCACCAATTTATTTTATTATCTCGTTAATCCTCACTCAATTGATTTTTTGTAAACTTTATTAGTGACTAAACTTTATTATCTTCTTGATCATATCCAATATTCTTTCTTCTCTCACTTTTCCTTTGGCCTTTGCTTCTCCTCAACGTTGGGTAGCCTAAAAAAAACCACTATTAGTAAAGTCCTAAATTAAAAAATTAAAAAAGCAAACAAATTTTAATAAAATATTCTAATCATATATATCTATTACATAACAATAGTCAATGTAAGCTAAAAATCACGACCGTTGATATTTAATGGATGGTCTAAAAGAATCCACGTGAAGAAGTGGAGTTCACTGTAGTGGTGAAGAAAAGCAGAGAATAAGTAGAGAGAGAAAGAGTAGGTGCTTCTTAAAGAAGAGTAGAAGAGAGAGAGTAATAGTGATTAGTGAAAGGTAGGCTATAATACACGGGAAAAGTGGGTTTTGTGTAGTTAATACGGAGAGGCAAAATGCCCACCATGAACACTTGTTGTATCTCATCTTCTTCTTAATTTTGAACTTTTAGAGAGAGAAAGAGAGAAACTTGTAGAGAGAGAAAGTGAGTGTTTTCTAAGCTCCAGATGCTCTTGCAATGGGGAAAGATGCGCAGCAAAATCTGCAGCAGCAACAGCAGAGACATGAGAACGGAAATGGAGGAGGAAGAGGAGGAGGTTCTTCAAGTCTTTTCTGTGAAAGATGTTCGATTGGATTGTCAAGAATCTATAAAGATTTCAGTTTTAGATGTATTTTCGTTTTGATTCTCAGTTTATCTCTTTTAGTCTATGGGATCTTCTGGATCCTCCCTTCCCGTACAGCAAAATTAGATGGTTTTGATGCTAAAGATTCAATTAAGCTCAGTGGTGCGCTTTCTTTGTACTTTGTGGTCTCTTTTTTATGTTTAATTTTAGGGTATTGATAATTTTTGGGCACTTGGGTTTGCCTTATTTACTGGATTTAGGGTTCTTTTTATCATTTTAATGAATGGGTATTCGTTGTTTTGCCTTATTATTATGTAATTAAGGTTCTATAACTACTAGTGCAAATGTGTTTTCTGCGTTTTGCAATTTAATTGGCGTTTATGGTGTTTCCCATTGATGATGTGTACATTGTGGTAAATTATGACTGTAATTCATCCTGTTATCTATGTTCCCTGGGTAATATTTGGCTTCTCAAGTTAGTTTGGCCTTCTTCTATGCTTTTTAGGTTGTTGGTGTCCAGCTTTTTGCCTTTTCAGCCTTAGATTGGGAATTTCTAATGTTTGTGGTAAATGGCTATGTTTGTCATTTGCCTCTTATGCACTTGGACTTTTTATTGTTTTGATGAGAAGCTTCTAGTTGTTCTAGGATAAGTTTATCTAATTGCTACCCTAAAAAAAAAAAATCTAATTGTTCTGGAGTTCCAGTAGAATATGTAATATTTTCCAATTCTGTGATAATTTCTGAGATTTGGTTTTACTTTATATTCTATTGAAAAGTATGCCTTTACTTCAACCCTATAAAGAGGAGATCACATTCATAGGTTTGACTAATTTAGAGTGTTTCCCATCTTTAGTAATTGTATATATTTAGTTAGATTCTAAGGCTAATTACTTATTTTGCCTCTTTTTTATGTGTGTGTGTGTGTGTGTGTGCGCGTGTGTGTGTGTGTGTTGATATTAACTTCTAACTTCAAACAAGTTAAGATATAAGAGGCAAATTATATCGTAACTGAAGTGGTCATGCATTTACTTTTAGATCTGTCAAGCTAACTCTCTAATTATAGATTTATTTCAAGACGTCCTCTGCAAGTGGTCATGCATTTGTTTCATATAAATTAAAATCCTCTGAATGTTCACAGGTTGATGAATTTTCTCTATTTCATTAAAAAGTTTCTTGCTCCTCCCACTCTTCCCTCTTGGGCTGTATATATCTAGGCATACAGAGCAATGTGCATGTTTATATTTGTGGCTTTAGCGTTTCAGTACATTGCAAAAAATCCCTTCTTCCACACAATCAGTGGTTCAGTATTTGATTTTAGATCTATTTGGTATCTAAGCTTTAAAAAAGCTCTTATTGATATTAGGAGTTATAGATTCTAGCATTTTTCATTTGAGGTTGATAGCAAGCATATATTTCTCATTAATGTGAAGGTATTGAATCTTGGATCACATTTGATGAAAATTTTGCCCTTTTTTTTTTTTTTTGATTTCTTTGTCTTGGTATTGTTCTTAAACTTTCCAAGATCATGTTTATAAATTAAACGCAAGCCCCAGCTTTTATAAGTATTTGATGAAAGAAATGATCGCAATATGGTTTAAAGTTTTATATAGGCCCTTCTGAGATTTAGCATCTTGTGTTTCATTGTTTCAAAGTTAACAATATTTTGTCCAGACTGTGGCGCCTTAGGTTGCATCACAATTTATAATGTCTTCTCCTGTTAATACTATAAAGCACTTCTGAAGCAATGCCTTGAAAAAAATAAATAATAAAAGCTATGAAAGCCATAATTTTTCCAACAATTTATGGGGAAATGTATTTTGGGATTGAAATTTCTGGTGCTCATGCATCTTTGACATGTAGCATTTATATTGTGTTCCTATTAACCTTTGTATCTGAATTTATTCATTTTCTCATAAGAGTAATTTGGTCTGTACCGCGGCACTTATAACACTTGTTTCTTGTTGCCAGCTGCAGTGCAGGCATACTTTAGACTGCAAAAGCCAGTTTCAGAGCTTGCTCCACACATTGGAAGACTAGAGTACGATATCAATGATGAAATAGGCGTGCCACAAGCCAAGGTCTTTCTTCCAGCTTCTCCATTTACATCATAAGTGTAATTAAAAGTTGAATCTAAACTATTTCTTCTTAACAGGTGGCTGTCCTATCCATGCACCGATCAGGTGCATTTAACCTATCCATGCACGAATCGGGTGCATCTAACTGGACTGATGTGGTGTTTGGTGTTCTTTCTGACTCAATAAATGTTCCAATAAATCAAGTGTACTTAAGTGTGCTGAGGTCATCTTTAATTGATGTGTTCCTTAAAGAATTAAATCTGACTTTGACAACCTCAATTTTTGGGTCACCTTCTATGTTTGAAATTTTGAAGTTTCCTGGAGGGATCACAGTAATCCCAGTACCTTCAAATTTGCCCCCGCAGATCCTCTTTAATTTCACCCTCAACAATTCCATAGCTGAAATACTGGATAATCTCGCAGAGTTGAGGGATCAATTGAAATTTGGATTGTATCTGAGACCAAATGAGGTATTACATGTTTAATCAATTTTTTACATGTTTTACTTCTTGGGAGTTCTGTGGTCATTTGAATACTGAAACCACGTCGCGACGTTAGGTTTTATTCTCTTTGTGTTTCTACTCTATCAACTCTTATCTAAGAATAATTTCTCAACTGAACATTGATGATGATGAAACCTTATCACTTGATTGAGCAAATAGAAAGATATCTGAATGTAGACACTTCATGAAATTGTGAATAATCATGAACAGTCTGGTCAATTTTGGGTGGCTCTAGTGGTTGTTAAAATCCTTGGAACCAAATTTAAACTGATAATGAATTATGGATTTAGATCATGTCACTATTTTTTTGAGAAATACAGAAATACTCACTAGCTCTGAAAATTAGCCTTCAACTAAACTGTATGATGTAGAACAAGATGACTATAATGTTGGCTGTCTAATTTCCTCGTCTTTTTTTACCTTGATATGCAGAATGTAGTTGTACAAATAACGAACGCAGCTGGCTCTACTATAAATCCCCCAGTCACTGTTCAGGCTTCTATAATGTCAGATCTAGGGGGCCTTCTACCACAGAGATTGAAACAGTTGGCTCAAACAATCACAGATTCTCCTTCAAAGAATCTTGGCCTTGATAACTCGGTTTTTGGTAAAGTGAAGAGTGTTATTTTATCATCATATTTGAAAGGTACACTTCATGCAAACCCTCCAACTCCTTCACCAGCTCCATCTCCTGAGCTCGGTGAATATGCTGAACCTCCAATAGCCTCACGTCCTGCTTTTTCTCCATCACTCCCTCCATCATCCCCTCCATCAGATGATAGTCACTCGCATGCAAGAAGTCCAAAAACTGGGCCTCACCATTCTTTACCTCCTCTAATTTCTCCAGCTCCTTTTACAGTGACAACTTATCCTCCTCAACCTTGTAGACTCCATGGTTCTCCAATATCTCCAAGCTCATCACCATCTCATTCTAACAGAAGTCCTTACTTGCGTCCAGCAGACCCCCCATCACAGCTGCCCCAGGATGTACCACCTTTGCCTCAAGTATCCTATGGTATACCAAGGAAAGGTTTGGCATTTAAATCACCTGCCCCATCTCCATCTGCGCCATCCCCATCTTGTAAGTTACTGCTGCCAACTTATGACTTATTTGCCTTCCGCTGATTTGGTTAACATTACAGATATGAACATATTTGTATTTTGAATTTGTTGTTAGGTGCTATTGGTGTTTATTGACGTGGTTGATCAGTGATAAATTAATCTGAGATAGGAGACAAAGTTTATATATAATTTTGAAATGAGACTAATAAATTGACTCAACATGGAGTAGTGCTTGCCATGCATGTGGGTTAGTCTGTGTATAGGTGTGGGTAAATTGTGTCTTTTTGATAGCTATGATATGATTATACTTTGTACTGGCTTTTGTTATAATTTTGACATAGTTTCTTGTTTTGGCAGCTGTAGCAGCAAGTCCATTCTACAGGGAGACCTGGTGGTTGGGATTTTCTGGACTATTGATCTTTCATCTTCTTTGTTACCCGCATTGACGGTACATTTCTTAATCACGCTACTCAAAGACAGTTTCTAAGGGCACAGTTAAAAGATGTTTGATACCAGTTTTGTTCTGGCGAGGATGGTAGAAACTTCTGTGGAAATTTCACAAGTTTTCTTTTTCTTTTTGTTTTTTTTTTTTCTTCTTCTCTCTCTTCAGAATATTGACATAAATGTAAATGGAACCAAAGACGAATCACAGGTCAAAGCCAAGAAGGTGGGCAGGCCTGTCACTTCTAGGTTCCTGATATCGCAGGGAAACACCAGAGGTTCTTCTCAAAGGGAGCAACCTCTAGACTGTGTTCAATCAAGAAGCAACATTATATTGCAGATTTCAAGAACCATTCCTGTATGTTCCCAAGTGTAAAATACATAGGTTCCTTTTGAGCATTTGCAATGCAATGTAAAGGAAAAATTGTAATGGAGAAATTAGTGACATGATAGTTCTGGAGAAATAGAATACATTTTCAAATGAATTCGTGGTGTTGAGATTTTGCATTTCGACCTTTTGACAAACATGAAAAGCAAGGCAACTGAGGCATTTGAATGCACTTCAAGCTGAAATTGGAAATTACCAAACAATCCAAGAGGTGAAAATGAAGTTCGTACCACCATTCATGGCTACAATTTCAATGTCCAACAAAATGACAATAGTACAGTAGAGCCAATCTTTGAGCAATCATCTAAAAAATTACTGTACAAACTAGTCTATCTTCTAATATACACTTAAATAGGATGACAGTTTTTCTCATTTACGGTCGACAGAAGTTAAGGTGAGAGTCTTGCAATGAAATGAACAATTCAGCTAAGGTGCCTCCGATCCCCCTTTCTGTTAACTAGATATTTTATTGGTGCTCTGTCGACAAAAATTCTTCGACCATCATTTGCTAGAGACTCGTACTTCCAGGCAGGTCCAACAAACCATGCTGTGGCAATTCCACCGAGCAAGCCTCCTAACTGAAATTGTAGAATTTAAATGGAAAATTAATTAAGTAGTAAAATAATATAAATAAGAACAAAAGAAAAAATGCCTGTGTCTCTGAAATAACATCACTCCACGTTAAAAGAAGACTCTACACAAGCTCCCATACATAACTGGCTCCCACAGACAGACAGAAGACGAGGCAAGTACACTCCTACATAAGATTTGGTACTGATATGTGAGGCTTGATGGCAGTAGAACTTAACAGATACATTTTTTTTTACCATACAATGCTTTCACAACTCAACTTAGTCTTAATTTTAAATTAATTGAAGTCGACTATATGAATTTTTTGTTTTCACTCTAAACAATTTTGGGAGAATCTTCTGATAATTGCTTATAAATCATATCGTACTTTTCTCTACCAAGTTAATTTAGGTCTACTCGTTCCTTTCTTCCTCTCCACTATCACGATATGTTTAATCTTTCTAACCAGAGCCTTTTTAAATCTCCGTTTCACATACTCAAACCATCTTAATCTCTATTCTCTCATCTTATCCTCAATCGATGTGACTCTTACTTTATGTCTTCCTTTATCTCTCATCTTAGCCTTAATCACATAATGCTTTCACAATTTGGTTTTACGACTTCAATTTTGACTCTGATCAAAACTAGTGGACAAACTCAAGCTTAGAGGAGAAAGTTTCTACACAGATGATAGATAAACACCCTTTCTCCCATTTCTCTATAGATATCCACCTTTTCTTCCATCTCTCTCTCTCTCTCTCTCCAAATCAATTCTGATCTTCAAACGCCAATATTGAACTGAGGCAAGGAGTACCAAAAACCCCCTTGAAGCTTTCACTAAAAATTTTATTATCTGCTATACTCGCCAATGAGTTTAAGATTCCTAATTGAAAGAAAAGAAGATTAGGGGAAAAAACACTTTTTTTACTTACATGTCCCCAATTATCAATGCCTCTGGATAATATTCCAATAACCTGCACGAAAATGTCCATTACCACTGATTAGAACACTTCATCATGGATGATCACTAGATTAAATTAAAATAGAAAACTTCATTATAAAATGGACCAAGCCCAGACCATATATATAGACTCAATTTAACATAAAACCCTAACAAATCATACTACCAGACTTCATTTCATAGGCTTTTTAATGAGTAAAACGTAATTCTACTTGAGTGGCCGCTAAGTAAGTGACTCCTCAATTTTCTGCAAAAGCCTTATATCATACCATATTTAGCAATATCACTCGTGCTATGTTCTGTAGATTCTCTTTGCTACCTCTGATCATGCCTTTATGTCTTACAACAAACACAGCAAGAGATCCAACCTAAAAGTGAACATCAATATGTCAAATAATAGGTCATGAGGAAAATGATTAGCTTAAGGTACTTGATATCAGTTGAAATTATAATAAAGTGAAGATCCTGGAGCTTTTTGATTTACTAGTCAAAGAACTTATTTTGTAAAGCAGCATGCTCAATGTTACTTCCTTTTCCCCTTATTTCTTTATTAATATTATTTTTTTTCATTTTCATTTGTTTTTTCTTATTTTGTAATTCAAAACCCCATATGACTCAATTACGTATAATTGGCATTCTCACTAATGAGTAAAGACACTAAATGCAAGGACAATTAATCGCATTAGCATTGAACACCCTTTTGAATTATCAAGGATTTGGGACATTTAGTTTTGAAGGATAGGAGGACCATTTTCATTCATGTAAACTAGACAAATTGACTACCTCCAGTATATATTATATATCTGGTCTGGAAATTAACAAGAGTGTGATACTTCTCAATAGAGGAGAAATGAAGTGCTATAAGAGGAAAATCAAACATGCAGCTATAAACACACTTTGACATGCATATTCAAGTCTATCATGTGCTAAAATCGGACATGTTTTTATAGTATAGGCTGCAGGGTGACCTACTAATCCAAAGATTGCTCCTGAGGCGCCCACAGCAGGTGCTTTACTGAACCAGTAACTTGTGGCTGAACCTGAATTTCTAGTAAGAATTTGATTAGAATGCTAGTGAGCAAGTATTTCATTTTTCTATTGAAGTGGGTTTATGAATGATTACTTGCAATTCCAGAGGCAAAGTAAACTGCAAGAAATCTCCTTGCACCACTAAGGTTCTCAATGGTAGGACCAACAGAATTCAAGGAATAACAATTCACCTGGAAAGGACGAATTTATTTTCAGACTGGTGAAAGGAAAATTACCCATGAATTGGGAAATTTCAAAGGAAAAAGACTCAGAACTGACCATGAGGTGCCCAATATTTGCATGCAAAAGGGAAGACGTGGCCAGCCTCCAAAATTGTCCCTTGTCAATGAGACTATTAATCTGTAAACATTATGATTCAGCCATCAAAAGCCCACATTATAGAAAATGGAATATCAAACAGTATAAATGCAACAAATGTCTTTAGCTGTCTAGGTGTCTAACCTTAGCTCCCCAAAATAACAGCTTTCCCTGTGTAGCAACTTGTGCAACATAAACTCTGCATGCATGCATAGCTAGTAAAACACCATTTTACATGTTTGCTCTGGAATAATCTAAACATGGGTAAAAGAATGCAGCCAGCAAAACTAAAATAAACCAGAGATGGAAAGAAAAACTCTAAAGAGCTCCAAGGAGCTGTAGCATTACAGCAGTTAGGAATGAACAACAGTATTTTGTAATTATGGTACTCACAGGACATTAATAGCAAGAAGAATATTTGTCCATTTCCTTCCATCAAATGAATTTCTTCTTGATGTCTTTGAGTGTGACGCTCCCTCAATTCCATGGCCCTTTCCAGCTTCTCCTCCATTGAAGAAATACAAGCAATATGAATATGTGGATGCGAAAACAATATCTGAAATTTGAAGAAAATTGATTCCCTTGAACTGAGAAGTTTTTTCACACCATTCATCCTTTAGTCTTGGCACATGACAAAGAAGAGATATTTTCTGTCCAATATAAGAGATCAGAGAGAAAATAACTTAGATACTCAAAGATCATCATTTTAATAGCAGATTAAGTGAACTCTGTATTACCAAATTTAGCTGCCTTAATTGATTGAGTGAATGGTAGAAAATATAAATTTTAAACTTCCAATTATTTGCAAAAATGTCTGTCTGCGTCTGTAGTTTTTAAATAAAATATCTTCTTATCAGAAATAATGGGCAAAAAGAAGTCAACAACAACAAAGAACAAAGAAAATAAGTTTACAACTCCAGCTTAATGAGTTTTATTTAATAGAACTTATCTTCTACTCTCTACAAGACCTTAAAACTGCAGCTCAATGAATTTCACTGAGCTTATTATTTATCCATATGAAGTCACCATCTAGCAAAATGAGAGCTACATTATTATATACAAAAGAATCAGACCAATTCCCAATCTTTTTACTGGTAAATTACTCTCTTTCCTTTTTTTTTTTCAAAAATCTCCATTCTTTATCGAATATAACTCGATCTTTTAACAAAATTTGCCAAAAGAGATCATACCCATTTAAATTTTTTCACAAATACATTAATTGAATCGATGCGAACACCTAAAAGTCATCAAATTTAAGCTACAGATGAGAAAATACACACAAAAACAGAGGTGGGTACTCTGAAGGAAGAGTGAAGAAGGTAGCCAAGGCGGAGTGAAGAGGCGGCGGTGATCAGATTAATGGGGGTTGGCCGGAATTGAGGGAGTTGCATCCACCAGAGTGGCTGAGGAGCTGATGACGATAGTGATGATCCCATCAATACTACCATTCGTGTCTCTCTCCACCTTCACCACTAATGCCGGCGTTGCTATCAGTTAAGCTGATTTTTAGTTTTTTATTTTTTTTACTGAATTAAGTAAATTCATATTTTAAATTTATTTAGGATTTTGTATATACTTTCTATCAAATAAAAATAATTTAAAATATTAAATATTAAAAACAATTCTATAATTTAATTTCATATCATTAAACCGATATTATTTGATTGAATTAAATATAATAAAATATGATAAAAATTTCAATATTATATAATTTTTATTTTTTAAGAAATCTTTTTTTAATATTTTCAACATCTTTAACATTATATCCAACAAAATTCATGCCAAGATAATACTCCACCAGTAAAAAAAAAAAAAAAAAAATAGTCATATTTTTTTTTATTCGACCCAAAATATAATATATTTTTTATAATATATTTTCTTTTATTAGATGTTAATTTAATAGATAATTATAAAATATATTTTTCATTAATTTATATCAATATCACTATATATATAATTATATTTTTATTTTTTTTATAAGATAGTCTTTTAGTATTTCAATATAAAAATTCTTTTAATTTAAATTTTACTAATTAGATGATGTGATGTGTTATTAAATACATGATCAATAAATTAATATTATGTCAATTAATTAAGTTAAATGATTTAATTATTACAAAGATTAAAAAATAAAAAAATATATATTGAAATATATATAATATGAGTATTTTAAATAAAAATATTTTAAGAAAGAAATAATAAAATTAATATAATAAATTAAAAATAATTAAATTTATTAATTTATATATAATATAAAATGAATCATAATTATATTTTTGAGACGAAATAAGCAGATAAATTCGAAAACTCCTCCACCAAAATACAAAAATAAAATTATGAAAGAAAAATCTAGGTAAGCAAACAAAAGTTGATTTTTTTTTTTTTTATTATTATTAGTCAACTAAATTATTGGAAGATGATCTCTCTATATATAAATTGTAACACAAAATTGAGGTAAATAATACCCCTAATTTTCATAATACTAATAGCCTATGAAGACTTGTGTTAGAGGAACAGTCATTACTAGAAACTCTATTAACAGACTTGTCCATACTTAATTACCAAAACTCACAATGGCTGAGATTTCCACATTGAGATTGGCAAAGGATTATAAAAAAAAAAGACATCTCATAATCACTTGTTATAACAACATTGTTGCTATTATTATTTTCTCCCATTATACTTCCAAAATTTCCTTCAGGAATTAGATCTCCATGCCCAAAACCCAAAGAGAAATCATTGTTAAGTACAATATTGTTATCGTCACCTCCAAATTCAACAAGAGAATTCTCATTGCAACTTCCAAAATTTTCATAATTAGTATTATAATTATCCAAATTTAGGAAGCTATCCAATTTGTAATTGTTGTCAAAATCCTTATCAATAATGTCAATTTGGCTAATAAATTCATTAACAATAACAAGATCACTTGATTTTCCTTTCTCTTCTCTACTAATTAACAACTCTATTTTTTTCTTGAAATTCTTGACTTTTTCCTCTAATATATTCAATGAATCCATTAAAGAATCTCCTGATAACCCATCAAGATGCTTTGACAATCTTGAAATTAGACTGTCAATGTTCTGTTTCATTGCCTTTTCTTTAATCTTTTCAAGCTTTCTTTTCTTTTCTTGCATAAGATCCAAGAAATTGGATTCTTTTTTCTGATTCTTGTTCAATTCTTTATAAGTCAAGATTAAATCTTTCAAATCAGTTTCTTGTTCAAGCCACACAAATTTATTATCAGACCCATCACCATAACAGACTATACAAACAGAAACACCACGTAATGTTTGGAGCTCACGAGCTTTTTTCTTCAAAGTTGGCATTCTCTTGCTAAAGCTAACAAATTATGTTGCTTTGTCACCATTGAGAATTTTCTTGATGAAATTCTCTTTTCTTGCTTCTTTATTGCCATGTGAAGGCACTTTCTTGGCTTTTCTTCCCCTTTTCTTGATTCCTTGTGGTGGGTTTTGTTGTTGCGGTGGAGCCATTGAATTGGGAAAACAAGAAATCCACAAGGAGAGGCTAAAACATTGGTAGAGTTTATGTATAGAGAGATCTAAGGTATCGAGTAAAAGAGAAGGTTTTGAAGAGAATCTTTTATTTGTTAAAATTCGTTTATACTTGACTTTTAATTTCTTGTGTTAGAAATTTGGGAAGCAAAAGTTTCCACTTTTGATTTTTTTTTTCTTGTTTTAGAATTATGGAAGGTATATTAATTACTATCAATTCTAACTTGATACCATGGGAAAACTCCAAATCCCAATAATCAATTACCCTAAAGTTTCAATACCTTTCAAGCTATTAGCCTCACATCTTGCCCTCCCCTATGTATATTTGTGCCTTGTAATCCAATCAACAAACTTGGGTTCGATTCTTTTGAATGTTTAACTCTCTCATTCTATGTATGGTTCAATTTTTTTATTATTTTTTTTATGTCACACGGAGTTTTATTCTTTGAAGTTTACAAAAGATTGTGATTGAGCCTTTGACTAACAATGAATTTGCTTCTTTATAACCAGAAGGTTATGGATTCAGCTTGTAGAAGCAAACTCTTTGAGAACAGATGAAGAAGTGCACTAGGAATGCTTTTTTTTTTTTTTTTTTTTTTTTTGCCTTCAAACAATCAAAATTATTCCAAGATGCAAACTTGTAATATTCCAAAACAAAGTTGAAAAAAAAGAAGAAGACAAATCAGGAACAAATATTGTGGCAAAAAATAAATACTTTGTGTGATAATTAAATTGTTACATGAAATTTTATCATATATACATATTTCTATGATTGCATTGTCACATGGATAACAGACCAAGTTATCAGTATACATAGAATTGTAGATCAGTTCTTGGTTTAATTGCTACTTCTCTATGATCACTTGAGAAGTGGTAATACGGGGAAGTTACAGTATCTGTAGAATTGTGTTCAATTGTGAATCTAGCCACCTTCTTCATCTACAAGAAGCCATTTCTGAAAACTGAAACAGCAATCATCAGATAAAGACTCAAACAGTATTTCGCTTCCAACCCAATGGAATCTGCAGCAAAGGAATTGCAGAATGAAAATAATGTTCTTCATGATATTATACAAAACAAACATTTGAGGACGAATTGGCCTGACTCAGGTTGTTGGCGGTAGGGATTTGGTAGAGATACCTGATTGTGGAAGAAGAAAAAAATATGTTAAAGAAGTTGATATGAGATTGAATCTTTCCGACCTCAGATATGCATCAGATAATTTTCCATTGAACTTATCTTTTTTTTTTCGTCTTTACCATAGAACAGAATCTGTCTTGTATACTATTGGGTCACAGATATGCCAAGTTTTTAAGAAATTACAACATTTCCTAATGTCATGAATCAGCTGAGAATCATCACATTCACAACCCAGTTTTATTATCATGTTTCATCTATATATATACATTCCAGAAGAATGAATCCGGAAAGCTGCCGAATGACAACAGAACATATTAGGATTAAAGCTAAAACATTTTAAGGACATAAAAAAACTGGAAAAATAAAGAATTGGAAAGCATACCTGTTAAGCTTTTCAATAGCTTTTTCATCTTTGTAATCATGAAAATTTTAGTACAAGTTAGAAATAGCTGATTAGAAGTACCTGTCTAGCTATAAGAAATAATGCTTATATGTACAGTTTCCAGCTTGAAAAGCAATTGAAATACAAAGTGTTATAAAATGAGCCATGAATGCCACCAGGAAGTAGCTGCAGGAAATGATTAGAGCTCAATTACAAATTGAGAATTGTGAAGGGATCTGATTAATTTCTTTAAGCCAACAAGAGGAAAGAGATTTAATCATTGTGCATCAATAATGGCTCATTAAATTCAATATAAATATTGCTCTTGCTATTATATGAATTAAATTCAAGGCATGGATTATTCTTTTGACATTGTAATCAGCTGGTATTATATGTCAGATATCATTATAATGTTGTACATCTAATAATTTAGAGTGACAAATATATAATAAAAAAAATCATTTATTATAAAATTTGTTTAAAAAATATATGATTTCCAATCACTTGTGTCAATATTATATGAATAGACTAAATCTCCAATGCATAACCAAAGATATATAATGTATTGGCCTATATATATTTAAAACCATGATATAAAAGAATTCAAAATGTAAAGGAGGCGTAGAACTTCAACAATTGCAAAAAGTTTTTCGAAAGTACAAATTAGAAAGACAAGGAACAAAATAAAATAGGATGCAGAAATTCCAAACTGACCTCCTCCAGAATTTGCAACTCTGTTATCCAAGAAATCAAGATATCTGTGTGTCCAATCAGAAAATGCACGAACAAGCCATAAAGAAAGAAACTGGTTCCTCAGCCAATTCATACTATTTACTACCTCTTCAAACCCAAAAGGCTGACCATTTTCTTGCCAGAGATCATCCTCAAAACCATCATGCACCGCATACCGGCAAACTGGGCAAGTGTTATGTATGTTCAACCATGGAACAATACAATGAGAATGATATAAATGCTTGCAGGGTAACTCCCTTGCCTCTCCACCAACCACAAACTCATCCTTACAAACAGGACAATGTGAGTCCTTTATCAAATGTTCTTGTGCAATTTTTACAATGGGCAATGCCTCAATAGCTGAAGAAGGTGCAGGAGGGGGTCCTGGACTATCAAGGTCAGTAATTTCTGGAGCAAACAGGTTAGCTGCTTCAACAAAATCTTCATTTCTTCCATTATTAACACCAGCAACACCGCCAGATACCACTGTTTGCGGAAACCCAGGTCTTTGTGGGCGAGGAGGAGGTTCAAGAAATTGAAGGGTAATCCAAGGACCATTGGTCCCTTCAGAACCCCAACGAATTCGCCTATCAAATTCAGTGTATCACTGCCTAACTGAAGGATCATTCATTAATGCTAATGAATCCAACAATCTTGAAGCTGGAGAAGGCTCTAGTTCTGTCAAATCAGGGATGAGCCTTGGCCTTAAAATCTCAAGTTCATGATTTAGTACAGTAAAACAATGAGGACAAAAAATTTAATTTGAATTTATGGAGGTTAATGTTCTTTGGCAATTTTGGCACCAGGAGTAATGAAAAGTCATCGTTCTTCTGATTCCATTGACTGTAATGCGAGGACGATAGGTTGACATAGTTATTTGAATTAGGGTTTAGGGTTTTAGTTTCTTTCTGGGTTTTGGATTATGTTGAGGAAGAAGAAAGATGCGAAGGGTTATATCCATATGTATGTGAGTCTTGTGGGAGAAAGGTTAAAGATTCTTTCTTTTTTCTCTTGGTTTCTAACTTTTTCTTTGTATGGGTTTTGCTTGATTTCTTTTCTTCAATAGTTTTCTTTCTCTTCTTGACAAAGCTAAGGATGATTGAGAAATTATGTCAACTTATATAGGTTTTGGTGTTAAATGGTGAGATAGGGAGTTTTGATTGCTTATGATTGCAATTGCCAACTTAAAATAAAACATGTTCTCATTCAACAAGTTTTTCTTTTAGGGAAATTAATAAAATATATATATATAAATTACCAATTTAATTTTAATTTTATTCTTTACTGGCAAAGGTGATATTAGATAAGAAACATTTACATAATGAGTCATATCATATAAATTTGAATAATTCAACAAATATAAAATTTCATTTATTTATAGAAAAATTTTCACGATCTCAATCAAACTTAATTTTTTATATATGATTAATTCCGAGAATCCACTCATAATTAATTTTATAACTTTATTTTTTACAATAACTTTAAATATATTTAAAATTTATTATTTTAAGTTTATCTCAATAGTATTTGAATTATATTTTTTTCTTTCCTAAAATAAGAGTTATATTTGAACTAAATTTATTTGTATATAAAACAAGGTGAAAAGGTCAATTTATAAGGCAAAATTTTGCATATTATACTCTTTGTGCCATTTTTTTTTATAATGTAGCAAGAGACATACAAAAGTGTAAATTACCCATTTTTCAAAAAATAGCCAATAAAAAAAAATACACTTTCTCTATTTTATATTGTATAATTTCTTAATAGTACAAGAATAAAATTAAAATGTTTTATTTATTGAAAAAATAATTATAAGCTCGATGAGGTTGTATTCACTTTAATCTTTTATAACTATAAATATTAAAATTATGAAAAATTTATGAAAGTAAATTGCTTATAAATATATAATTACAGTTGCCTATTATCCATGTCACTGTAAAATGTCATGTCTCTTTGTACACGTCAGCAAATGATCTCCACATAATCGAAGAAGAATAGAAGTGAAAGTCAAACAAATCGAGTTGATTAAATCGAATTAAATTGATTAAATCAAATTAAAATTAATGATTTTATAATTTATTTGATTTAAAAATAAAATAAATTAAAAATTCAATTTAATTTGTGATTTAAGTATTTTTTTTCGATTTTAAATTGAACCAAACTGAAATTATATTTATATATATTATTTTTTTACCATTATTACAAATTAATATATTTTATTTTATTTTCTATACAATCACATATTTTTTAACTTAATATAAATTTAGAATTTAAAAAAATATCATTCATAAAAATTAACTAAAAAAATAAAAAAAATCTAATTTAAAAAAATATAAATTTTAGATGTACTAATTAATGGAATAGACAAGTTTTAGATTATATAATATTTAATTAATTTTAAAATTTATTTTATTATTTATACTTTATCGATATTTTTTTTTAAATTTATAATAAAATAATAATAATTTATAAAAAATTTTGATTGAAAATAAATAAGCTGAAAATATTTAAATTAAATTAAAATCAATGATTAATTATAATAATAATTTAATTTAATTTAATTTAAAAATTTTTAAATTAAAAATAATAATTTAATTTAATAATAATTTTTCAAATCGACTAAATCAAATTGATAAACACCACATCATGTGAGAGGCTATGTCCATAATATGCTAGGCTTTTGGCCCAGTGATGGATCCAGTCCATTTAATCTAAAACGAGGAACAAAAAGGTAAATCTGTACTGTACCCCCCAATCAAGAGACCAGCCAATGATTTTCTGCTTTGAAAGGCTGCTGAGTAGTTTAGTTATTATTAACCAAAAATAATAATAATAATAATATCACCGGATGCCACAAGTTGACCAACTCCAACCCCAACCCCAACCCAAACCGACCAAGCCGGACCGAGTTGACTCTTCCGAAATTTCCCGAGTTAACTCACCAAACTCTCTCGTTTAAGATTAGGTGTCCCCTAGTGAGACGGCTATCCATCCATCAAAACCCCAAACACCCCCCTCTCTTCTTCCCCTCTTTCACTCTCTGTCTCTAAAACATAGCCCCGGTTTCTAGAGAGGGCAATTTACGTGAAATGAAACAATTTCCGAGAAAATAACAGGAAAGAAAAAGGCAAAGATTTTTCTCGCTAACCAAACAGGAGAATAGCTTTCTTTCCTCTAAAAAGATGTCTCATTTTGGATTACACACAGCTCAAATCCCCACCGCTATAAGCGCCCCCAAGACTTTACCGTTAAAGCCGAGTCTTTCTCCGATTCCTCAACTATGTCCATGGCAGCAACGGCCGGTGGGCCAGCTGTTGACCTGTAAGTTACGGAGGAATCTTGTCATTAAGTGCTCGTCTTCCTCGATAATCGATGGTAGCGACTCTGTGGCTGCCTTGGAGCGGTGCTTTCTTACGCCGGATGCTGCACCGGTGGATTTAGGTTCGGCGTCGAGTTCGAGAGGAGAGTTTGGACCCGTTATGAAGGGAAAATACGGTGCGTTTGGAGCGGTTACTTTGGAGAAAGGGAAACTTGATTTAACTCAGAAAGAGTCTAAGATTAGCCCTGAGGTTAGTTCTTTGTTAATTTATAGAAAATAATTTGTTAATTGAAACTTCAAATTATACATTTGAGTAATTGTAAGCTCAAAGAGCTTAAGCCCAATAATTGCAAAATGTTGATTTTTGAGAATTTTATATCGGAGACGATGGAATTTTGATCCTTTATGCCAAAAGGACCATAGAGTTAGGGCTTGAGTTTCGCCTTGAGATTGTATTTTTTTTTTACACCTTTCTCATTGGATTAATTTATCATGATAAAGTTTTTCATGTTAATTTCTCACTTTCTAGTAGTAGTTGTTTGTTGAACTAGCTGCCTTTTTCTTCAGGGCTTAGTGTCATTCATCCAATTGCTTATAAAAGAATATCTAGGCATTCATCTATTTGTTTGTCGAAACACGTATCATTTGGAGCGACAAGCTTAAGTAGATATTAAGATTAACAGGACATCCAATGTAATACCATGTCCAAGGTATTGGTTGCAGACCAGATATTTTACAGATACTAAGGAACATGATAACATGTAGTATAATAGCAGTTAACAAACTCCTCTGAATTGTCTGCTACATTTTTTCAGTAGCATCTCTTCAGTGATACTAATATTTGGAGAAAAAATTGCTTTTGGTTGTCTTTAATATTCAGCAGCCATGGCAATCAGCTAGGAAGTTGCGTTTGGTGCCTAATAGTTGCTCTCTTCATGTTATTGAGATATCGTATTTCATTACAACTCATAGACTGAACTGAATCTTCTTTTTCAGTTGCATACCCAATCATAGATCTCTCTCTCTTTTGTGTGCACGCTCTTGCTTTCTCTAATGTGCACTTTCACATCCATTTTACTTACAGTTCAGATACTGCTAAGAACGGACTTGCTTCTGACCTTTAGTATCATTTAAGTTCTCAGTTTTCTGATCCAATTGATTACTTCTAAGGTTCTGCCTTTTTTATTTTTTTAATTTGACCAAGTTCACTAGTATTAGTCACCATTAAGTTAGATTTTCCCTTGGTCTCGTCAACATTGAAAAGTTTTTGCCAAAATGTCTTATTCTTTTGAAAACTGCAGGTTGCACTTGGGGGAGGTGGTGGAGATATTGGGAAAAAAATCAATCATGGTGGTGGTGATGGAGGTGATGATGATGGTGACGATGATGATTACTTTGATGACTTCGATGATGGTGATGAGGGAGATGAGGGTGGACTAT
>CANXYC010454997.1:0-75540 GCA_948193065.1 Aleurites moluccanus
TTTATTGTTTTTATTTTTTTTTGTATATATTTTATTATTTCTTGTTTTTTTTTTTTTTTTTTTTTTTTTTTTTTTTTTTTTTTTTTTCACCTGAACTCGTTTACTCGTGCTAGCCCACAGTCCACCCTTAATATTTAATAGCCTTTAGGCGTTCGGCTTATGTGTCTTGTTTACTCGCTTTGCTAGTCAGCTTCGTTGACATGAAGTGACAACCATAAGAAGAAAACAGAAATAATATAACTATATATGTATGTTTTTCCACAAAATAACAAGGGATTTAGGAAAAACCAAACAACGTGAGAGACTTTGATGCTCGACAATACTGACTTTAAAAACCTGAATAGTAATAACCGCAAGGTTAAAGATGAGGCTTTGAACCAATAGATCCCACGTTCAAACTTCACTTGTGATTTGGCGTGTGATTGACCCTTAATTTATAAATTAATGGATAAGTGAAATATATATTATTGTTAATTTAAAATTATTTTTGAATTTTATCATTTTATTAAAGTTTATTCAAGTAAGACATATTTTGAAATTAAAAATTTATAATTTCAAATAAATATTTAAACATACTAATAATTATGATTGCAAAAAATTAATTAAACTGATCAAATTAAATTAATTCAATTCAATTTAAATCAAAAATCATAGTTTTATAGTTGATTATGGTTTTAAAAATTTTAATTTTTAGTTTGATTATAATTTAATAAAATAAAAATTTAATTAAATCGAACCGAAATAATAATATAATAAAATTACGTTTTTTTTAGATATATACTATATTATTCTTTAATATATTTTTTAAAATAGTATTAATTGGAGAATTAGAAAGTTTAAGGGTTATTGAAAAAGTTTTTTTTTTTTTAAATATTCTGATTAACAATTTTCTAGTTTATTTAAATTGATTGTTCATTTATCAATAGCTCTTCAAATTTTCTCTTTGTTCTTTACAAGTTGGAATTTAACTTTAATTTCTATATTTTAGAGGATTTTTAAATTGTTATTTTGATCATCATATATATATTTTTTTAAAATATTTCATTTTAATTTTATTATTATAATGCTGTAAAATTTTAAATACAAAATTTTATTTTTATAGTATTAATAAGATTGATTATTAATATAGTTTTATTTGATGTTTATTAAATTTTATGATTTTTTTAATTTTTAATTTTATTTATTTATTATTTTTATCAAATCAACCAAACCGATTATTCAAACAGAATCTAAATAATTTTGATTTGAATTATTATTATTATTTAATTTAATTAAAAATTAAAATATCTAAAAATTAATTTAATTAATTTAATTAAAAATATTTATTCTAAACTTACTAAATCAAAACACAAACATCATTGCCATTTGCTTGTATAGTGCCGGTCCTTTCTTTAATTGAAAATAATCAGTGCTCAGAGTAGAATAGTCAGTATAATAAATTTTATTTATGATGATATAATTAGAAATACAAGTAATTTTTAGCATTAAAATTATTATTTAAGTATATTATACCTTGATAGCAAACCGCCAGGTGTAAAAGCATTATTATATAATGTAGTAAAATCTATATCAATTAACATCATTGAAACTTATAAAATTTATTAATTAAAAAAATATTAATTAATTAATAAATTAATAATTTATTAATTTAAAACGAGTGTTTACAATTCAATAAATATATATTTAATTAATTAGAAATTTATTACATTTTATTAATTTTATAATAAATTTAATATGAATTAAATAAATTGAATAAAAAATATATGATCAATCGAATATAAATTAATTAAAATATAACAAAAAAAAATTGATATTCAAATATTAACTAATTGAAATGGAACAAAAAAAAAAAATATCAGCTAAATATGAACTAAATGAATTGAATAAAAATAAATGCGATGAATTGAATATGAATTAAATGAAGTGATAAAAAAAATATAAGTATAATTATTTAACTTTAAAATAATTTTAAAGTCATAATATAATAAAGAATATATTATAATTTTTATATGTATAATATTAGTAAATTATTAATTTATAATATGAATGAACCATATAATTTATATAAGAATTTTTTAAAAAATATTATCTTATTAAATTATCAAATTATTAATTTAACATATTAATTTAAATCAGGATTATAAAAAATATCATATAATATAAATTATTAATTTATAGAAATTTTACTGTAATAATATCAGATACAATTTATATTAATCTAATATGGGTTGAAATCACAAACCAAACATAAGACCTCGATGAGTAGTCTTAATATGCTTTTGAATATTTTATTTTTTATAATTAAAAGGTTAACTTTTAGTAGGAAAATCAGTATGATGGTTTTTTTTATCCAATAATGCCATGATATTTCTGGGGTGCTGGTCCTTGAATAGTTCCTACAATGACTATACTAAAATATTCCTTTTCACCTTTAAATATTGATATATATATATGTCAATTATCATAAAAACATTATTAAAATTGATATAGATGGTGACATGAATCATAGGTGATTTGCTTATACTAAATAAATAAATTTAATATTAATTTAATTGGGTATTTAGTAAAAATATTTATAAATTTTTTATTATAAAATAATTAAATAATAGTTTTGATAAATAAATTATGAAAAATTAAACTTAGTTATAGTTTAAATCATTCAAAATAATATATTAAAATTTCTATTTTTCTCTACATCAATTCAATAGTAAATTATTTTATTCATTAATCATATTGTATAATATAAAGAATTTTATATCATAATCATTTGAAAAAAAATTGTAGATGAATAGTTAATTTTTTATTTTTTTTCAACCTTAGGTCACCTGAGAATTTTTATTTAAAATTTCATCAAAATAATAATATGGTATGACATGTAACTCTAACCATTTGACTCAACACATCATTTCAAATTTACATCAAATTAATTTTAATAAAAACATTAGAAAAACTACTAAAATAATATTTTTTAATCACTTATTTTTTGCTTTTTAATTATTATTTATTTTAAATTAAAATAATATTTTAAGTTAAAAATTAAAATAATAAAAAATAAAAAATATAAATAACTCTAAAATTAACTAAATTAAGAAATTTATTTTTTAAACTCATCTGATATGAATAAAAGGTGACATATTGAGTAAAATGGTAGGTGTCATATCACTTTAAATATTCTAGTGAAATTTTAATTAATCACTTCGGATATAAAAATTTAAGTATTTATTTATAATAAAATTTTTTAGTGATAATTTTAAAAAATTAATAGAATTTAGTGATTTTTGAAATGATTTAATTTGTGTCTATTTCTTGGGTCAATTTGTTTCTACATTCTATTGCAGTTTGATACAAATTCTCTTTTACTTTTCAATTCTCTTTCTATATTTATTATATTTTAAATTTTCTGTTACTACCCATTCCCAATTTTCCTTGTATAGTTTCAATTTAGTCTTTAGCGCGTTCATGGGTACTTGGTAATTTACAGCCTTTATTTGAAGTTTCAATTTTTATCAAAAAGCTGCTTCTACTAAGCCAGCTTTCTTTGCCCATGTCACTTGAACCCAAATTTTATAAGAAGGTACTTGGTAATTTATAGCCTTTATTTGAAGTTTCAATTACTTGTTATTATCAAAAAGCTGCTTCTAATGAGCTACCTTCCTTTACCCATGTCACTTGAATCCAAATTTTATCAAGAAAACAAGTGGGTAAACCTTTCAAGAATTTCTGGGTTTTTATTCTTTTGAGAAACTGCTTATCTTGTCTTCTGGATTATTCACCGGCCGGCTGATTGGTTCTTTTATGTAATTAATAAATTGGGTGTTCTTATTTCTGCTATTTGAGCAACTGGGTAAGATTATTCTCATACCATTTGAATGTGATTTTTTTTTCTTAGCATACTCAACGATATGGCTTGACTTTCTATAATATATAATTTTATGGTCCTTATTTCATAATTATTTTAGTTACACTGTCGAAGACCGAGTCTTGGGCTTTATTGTAATATAAAATATTCTGGATGACCTCTTCAAATCATCTATTCGTCATCCTTAACACACATGTGATACCACAGATTTGTTACTCTTCAAATTATTGAGGCAATCATTTGTTGGTTGTGAAAAGGGAAAACAATTGGGTGAATGATAGTATAAAGCTTAGCTTATTCTGTTCTCTTGGTGCTTCTTTTCAGAGATTTTCTGTGGTATGGTAATTCTGTCATGGGTTTTTTTTTGTTTTTGATTTTTCAGTGATTAGAAGCTACTGATTAGTTATTTAAGCTTGCATGGATATATATTTCTCTTAAAAGGGGAGTTAAAAAATCTTTTTAAATGTGCAGATTGAAAGTTAGATGGGAAATGAGGGTATTCATCACTCGGAACTAACATATTACTGTACAGTTAAGGTAAAGTGATTCACACACCTAAAACACAGACGAAAGTAATATTTAGACTATTGTGGTATAAGTTACAAGGGATCTCAATTGAAGTTGTAATATAATTTTATTTTATTTTTTGTTTTCTAATTAATCGAGTTTCTTTAATCTGTAACTGTAGTTATGTACCCTTAACGAAAGAAAGAAAATTAAATAATTTTTTTAATGAGATTTTTTATTATTAAGCTTTTTATATGATATGATACTTCACTCAAAATTACTTCCTTGAGAAGGCAATATTGAAAATTAAGTGAAGATTATAATTCATGTACTCCACTTCAGTTAATGACTAGTTTATAATTGAGCTTTGGTTGAGTTTAATTGCATTCAACTTTGACTTGAAAGATAAAATAATGCAGATTCTGTATAATGTTTGGTCCAACAGCTAACCCCAAGAGTTGGGCAAAACTTGCTGTAAATCTTGTTAATTCTTTTTCTTCTTTCACTAATTTTTATCAGTTCAGTACATCCTTGTGACTGTATTTAACAAATGCAGGTTCATCGTTTGATGTGCTTAGAACTTAAGAACTTCATTGATAGAATATCACAGATATTTTCAGCTATTGAATCTGCCCGGCCACGATGCACTACAGGGTTACAAGCTTTATGTGCATTGCATGTTGCTATGGACAAAGCAGCGCTACTTATCCAGCACTGCTCTGAGTGTAGTAAACTCTACTTGGTACTGGAAACCATTTTTATATTTGATTTATTAGAATTAAGTTAAAACACAAGGAATTGATGCATCTGAAACAATTTTAATATCTATGTGATTGTACTTGAGTTATCAAATTACATTTACATGATTTTTCTGTACTAATATCCAAATGTAATATTTTTAGGCATTTAAGGCAGATAGGATACTCTTGAGATGCGAAAACATAAGAAATGCTTTGGATTTATGCTTGGGTCAAATTCAAAATATGGTTCCAACATTTCTGGCTGCCAAGGTTTGTTATTTTTAATTCCATTTACAGTATTTATTGATTTGGTAAACTGGAATAAATGAAGTGTTATATAAAGCTACTGATCCATCTAGGTTTGTATTTTTTCTGTTATATTTTCATAATTTCCGTTCCTTCGTAGTTTGTATGATCATTTCTTCCGCAACATCCAGTTATGAACTAAATTTTTGTTTCTCCCTGCTGGGCTGAGTCTTCTTCTGGTTGTCGGAGGTCTAGTATGATTGGTGTGTTTTGGACAATCCTAGTTTAAAATGAAATCCTCGATTTTTTTCTTGACCTTTATCTGTCTGTTATCTATGTTGGCATTTCTCTTATTAAGTTCTTAAGAATTGAGAAGAGAAAAATTATCTGCAGATATCTGGAATTGTTGAAGATCTTAGGGGAACAAAGTTTTGCTTAGAATTGTCCGAAGAGGAGGCTGGAAAGGCTATAAAAGAACTGGTTAGGCAGGACATACCTGCATCAGATTCTACAAACCTGTTAGAACTCGAGACTCTTGAATTTGCAGCTACGAGACTGAAAATTACATCCCCTTTGGCTCTCTTGATAGAGAAAAGGTCCATCAAGAAACTGCATGATAAAGTTCGTGATACAGACCCGAAAAAGAAAATCTTGGAGTATCTCTTGTATCTTTTGAGGAAATATGGAGCACTGATTGGGCAATACCAAACTGAGGGTGACCTTGCTAGGAGTGATCAATACAAGTCTCACACTGAAAATTCTGCTACACCTGAACCTCCCCTTGAATTTAAGTGTCCAATCTCTATGAGACTAATGTTTGATCCAGTAATCATTGCCTCTGGTAAAACATATGAACGAGTTTGGATTGAGAAATGGCTTAGTGAGGGGAATGATAAATGCCCAACAACAGATGTGAGGCTAGAAAATTCATTACTGACTCCAAACATTGCAATGAAAGGCCTCATTTCTAAGTGGTGTTCAGATCATGGAATCACAGTTTCTGAACCATGTGTACCATCAATTCCAGCTTCAGTTTTCTCAAAGAAGCTTTTATCCTTTAGATCCATTGCTAGCATTGGCAGTTCCATGCATGATTTGCGTCTTCAAGTTAGCAATGTGTCACTTGGATCTTCAGATACAAATTTTGGTTCAGAATTAGTGGATAATGAAAATAATGTTGATTTTAGTGTTGGACTCCCTCAAATGACTGCAGCTGCTTGCATAAATCACTTGTCTGTGAGAGGTCGTAGCATTAGCTTGGCATCGCTCTCCAAACTTGATTCACTTCCATGGGAATCCCAATGTGAGGCAGTGAATGATATCAAGGAACAACTGAACAAAAAGGAACAGGCAGAAAACTTTATGTTTAACAACAGTTACATAAAGCCTCTGACTAAATTTCTGAAGGATGCGTATGACTTTTGTGATGTAAAAGCCCAGAAGGTATCAGCAGATGTACTTTTGGCAATTTTAAGCAAAAGCAGGTAAGGCTCTATTTGCTGCTGTAGGGTAGACAACTTTTTTTTTTCATGAGTGATATATTTTTGTTGTTCATAATATTAATGCATTAATAAAAATTTTACTGTTTCATGCAGAGTTGAATTGCGTCCCTTCGATGAAGATGCAATCTACATTTTGGCTTTGTTTCTTGATTCTGAAATCACCAGCAAGGCTCTCGCAATCATGGAAGTGTTATCATGCCAACCCTTTTATAAGTCTGGAATTGTGACATCCGGAGTTCTACCTGCAATCTTAAAAGTCCTTGATTCACAGAATAAGTCATTATATGAACTTGCCATGAAGATACTCGGTAATTTGTCCTGCAACAGTAATGTAGCACAACACTTAGTGTACTTGGATTGCATCCCAACGTTGTTACCTTTTCTAGGTGATAAGAGTCTTGCAGGCTATTGCCTAAGTATTATGAACGCCTTGTGTGAGATTGAGGAGGGTAGGAATGCAATTGCGGAAACCAATTCTTGCATTGCTTTGATTGCCACGCTAGTAGAAACTGGTAGTACTCAGGAACAAGAAACTGCAATGGAAGTTTTGCACTCCCTATGTGATGAACACATGGGGTGTTGTCAACAGGTCATGGGAGAAAGCATCATTCGGACATTGTTCAGTATATCTACTAATGGTAATCCAAGAGGAAAGGTTATTGCCACAGAATTGCTCCAGATGTTGGGACATACAACAAAAGAAGGTGATGTTTCAGATTGTTCGGTTCTTAGCTCCGGCTTTAGCCTAAACACCTTTAGTAGCTCTGGCAGTGCTAATCAGTCTAAAATGATAGTGTCACCTTTTGGATATATCAGAAGAAAAATTAAAAGAATATTTCATCACAAGCATTAGTTATATACTGAAGCTTGGGCGACTCAAATGGTTTTCTCAATAGAAACCATAGGATGCGACTAGGAAGCATTGAAGGCGACATTTTCATGCATTACAAGATAGGACAGGTACTCCACAGCTAAAAAGTACATATGGAGATGTGTTTATATTTAGTATCATTCACACACACAAAAAAAAAAATTTGTAAATTTCTTATGAGGAATTGCTGTGTGTATGATATAGGAAAATACCATGTTGTTGCATTTGTAGTGAATAGCAACTTGGCAAGTTTGTTAATTTGGCAGTTGAATCTTGAATTCCAAGTTAGTTGGAATCGATTATTACAAGGTTCCATTTCTTTCATCCTGCTCTATTTTGAATTATTTGCTTAGTCAATTTGGGTATTCTCCTCTTCCATTGCTGAAAATAAAGATTAATTAATTTAATAAATGAATTGAGCAATATTAGATTCACTAGTACAAAGAAATTTTTTAAGCAATTTAATTCTAATTTCTAAATACGATATGTTTGTCTTTCCATTATACAATAAATTAATTTCTCTTCAAATTTAGATTTAAGGTTGTTGGAGTAATTTTATTAATTTGGAAAATTATAGTCTATAAGAAAAATTATCTAAAAATTAGATTTTTTTTTATAATATCAAAAGCAAAAATGAACATATTTAACTCTCATCATTAATTTTTCTTTTTTCAAAATAAATAATTAGTCATTTAATCGGATGAAAATTGAGGTGGGTTATTCATTCTACTATTGAGGCCCAATGGGCTTTTCAAATTAAAAGTGAAAACAACCCGGTTTCTCCTCAAAATGAAGTCTGGTTCAATTGTGGAACCCTAACTCTCTCTTTTGCAGTTGAGTTTGAGTAAAATAGACACTCCAAACTTCAAATATTGGCTTTCCGTTTATAAGTTGCCTAGCAACGCACTGTTTTAGCTTCTTCGTCAAGGTAAATGCCCTATCCATCCCTTCTCTGCATTTCTTGTTGGCCTTTTTAAGCTCAGAGGGAATGTAAAGTAAAATATATCGAATTTTTCAATGCAAAGTTTTATCGAATTTCTAAATTATTTTCCCAAGAACCAAATATAGGTTAGTGTTTCGTTGTTCAGTGATTTTAACAATCCTTTCTTTGCTATTTTTTTTTTCAATTGCAGATATTTGAACTCTTTATTGAGCTATCTCTGCCTTCTGGACAGTGTATTTCTGCCATTTTTTTTTATTGTTAGAGACATGAATTTGAATCAATTAATTAATAGGAAAACTATTAATTACGTATCAAGATTCAATGTAAGATTGTCGTCTCTATACCCAACTTATGTTTACAGAGATTTCTTTACCACTCGTGTCTCTACCCCTCCTTCCGTTCATTCACCAACTCTCCTTCAGAACACTAAATTTCACTTCTTTAAGAGATATTTGCACTCTGCGCGACAATCTAAGTTAAGTGAATTGAGTTTTAAGCCAAAATTCAATTCCAATGATTCTGAGGAGGGGGAGGATGGAACCATGAATGAGTACTTGTCACGATTTGTGTGGGTAATGCGTGGGAAGTTATCTCATGTTTACCCAGATTCTGATAAACAAACAATTGATAGTATGCTTTTAATTATAGTTGGAAAAGTTGTATCTGAGATGGAAAAGGGTGGCCTAGAGCAGATGATTGGTGCTATGATGGCCACCTCATCACAAGATTTCAGTGAGGATTTGTGGAGAACAGTATTGGAAGTGAGTAATTCAGTGCTGGAGGATATGGAAAAGGAAAGGAAGAAGGAAATGATGAAAGGGTTTTTGCAATCTGAGGAGGTAAAGGAAATGTGTAGATTTGCTGGTGAGATTGGTATCCGTGGTGACATGCTGAGAGAGCTCAGGTTCAAATGGGCTAGCGATAAGATGGAGGAGAGTGAGTTTTATGCAAGTTTGGAGAAGCTTAGAGAAGAAGAAAGAGCACAAGAAAAAGAAAAAGAGGAAGTAGATGACAAGAATGCTGAGACCATGGGTGAAATGGCTGTCATGGGTGAGGAGAGACCAAAGGTCATATCTCTTCCTAAGAGACATGGAAAGATAAGATATAAAATTTATGGACTTGATCTGTCTGATCCAAAGTGGGCTGAAGTTGCTGATAAGATCCATGAAACAGGAGAGATCATTTGGCCTCAGGAACCTAAGCCAATACATGGGAAAAGCAAACTGGTTACTGAGAAAATTCTGCCACTGAAAGAGGAGGATGACCCTTCTCCACTGCTTGCTGAATGGGTTGAGCTTGTAGAACCTACCAGGATTGATTGGCTAACTTTGCTTGATAAGTTGAAAGAACAGAATACACATTTCTATTTTAAGGTACAACACCGATTCATTTTCCTTTGTTTTATGTTTTGTGGATAAAAAATTTCTTTTTTTTTTTTTAAGAAAAAATATTTTATTGCATGTATTTACTAAGATACGATATGTCTTAAGAGCATATAGCACGTATTTGCACAACAATCATTCAAATTATTTTTCATGATTTGGATATTCCATGTTTATTTCTTGCTTGTAAAATTTCCCAAAATGACTCATATTTCAATACGCTCTTGCCCAGCATAATGGCTACCTTTAAGGTGTTGTACTTTAAGTTTATTCTTATATTTATACTACTTGAGGATGATTATATTTTGAATTTTTTTTTATATTTCTTTTAAGAAGGTCACTTAGATGCTTAGATGCTCCTTGGTTTGTTATAATCTTTTATTTTTTCTTGTTTATTTGATTATAAAATAATATATCGGTTCTTTAGTTCTCATAATTTTAAGGAACAGGACCAAATATGACTTTTGAGAAATGATATATTTGCAGTTGGCAAATTAAGCATTATCCATTCCATGTTGAAGCTACTGTTATTAAATGGAATAATTTTGTTTTAGTTGTGTTACCTTGCTATAAATATAGTGGTTTAAGGATCTAAGTTGTCATAGTGTGTTTGGTCTTCTTTTGTTTATGCCCAGTTGGCTTGGAAAACATAATTATTTGTATTTGTACATATTGTATTTGTGGCAATTTATATATCTTTTAAGCGGTGGAACCACACATTCAAAATGCACTATCTTGATGTAGTTGTTATTGATTGATTTGATTTGTAGGTAGCTGAACTTTTGTTGAGTGAAAAATCTTTCCAACCAAATATTCGTGACTACTCAATGCTTATTGATGCTCATGCTAAAGAGAACCGCTTAGAAGATGCTGAGAGGATTCTTAAGAAAATGAATGAAAATGGTATTCTACCTGATATTTTAATTGCCACAGTTTTGGTGCACATGTACAGCAAGGCAGGGAATCTTGACCGTGCTAAAGAAGCATTTGAAAGCTTGAGGAACCATGGTTTCCAACCAGATTCGAAGGTTTACAATTCAATGATCATGGCATATGTAAATGCTGGGCAACCCAGGTTGGGTGAGTCATTGATGAGAGAGATGGAGGCAAGAGATATCAAACCAACAGAGGAGATTTATATGGCATTACTTCGCTCATTTTCTCAACATGGAGATGTTAGTGGAGCTAGTAGAATTGCAACCACCATGCAGTTTGCCGGATACGAACCAAGTTTGGAGTCTTGTACATTGCTTGTTGAAGCATATGGGCAAGCTGGTGAACCTGATCAGGCAAGGTATAACTTTGACCACATGAAAAAATTTGGATATAGGCCTGATGACAGGGCCACTGCTAGCATGATTGCAGCTTATGAGAAGAAGAATTTGTTAGATAAGGCCTTAGACCTTTTGTTGGAGCTTGAGAGGGATGGATTTGAGCTAGGACCTGCTACCTGCTCTGTCCTTGTTGATTGGTTGGGTAGATTACAGTTGGTTGATGAGGCTGAGCAGCTATTGGGTAAGATTGCTGAGCAGGGTGAAGCTCCTCCTTTCAAGATTCAAGTAAGCCTTTGTGATATGTATGCAAGGGCTGGAATTGAGAAAAAGGCTCTTCAAGCCCTGGGGGTTCTGGAAGCTAAGAAGGAGCAGTTGGGATCAGATGATTTTGAGAGGGTTATAAATGGGCTTATTGCTGGAGGCTTTGTGGGGGACGCCCAAAGGCTACATGGGCTGATGGAGGCCCAGGGCTTTGCTGCATCAGAACATCTAAAGGTGGCCCTAATGGCATCCCAAGCTTTCAGCCACAAGAGACCAACAAAATAGTTTGGTGATCATGATTCTCAAACCTTTGGCAGCCAGAGATAATCGAGAAAAATGGTTTTGCAGTCATCTACAAACTTGAGCACTTCTTCTCATGTGGGATGTGACTTATGAATGGGGAAGACCTGACCTCAGTGTCTTACCATCTCAAGCCTTGCAAGTAAGTTTTGCCATTATTTTTAACCTTGTGTTATTTTAAGGCATGAACTAGTTTTACACATGATATAGTGACTCTTTGTAATAATTAATTGAAAGGAGGTAGGTTGCTTTATCACTGTTAGTAGAGCTTGCTGTTTTGAGCAAAAGTTCTTGTGATTCTGTGTTGGATGGCCTAATTACCTCCATCTCATTACACATGGTCACACTTACATGCACGCTCAGAGTCGCACATTATAAAATTCATTTTAATTTTTATTGATATTATGGTTTCCTGGGGTTGGAAATATACTTGCAGGCATTGGAATGCACTGTATATCATACACTTGTATTTCTATTGCACATGTTTGAGAAAGTATTATCCGTAAATTTTATGGAAACCAAGCTTATCTTTTGCTTCTATTTGAAATTTAGAGTACAAATCTCAAGTGTGATGAGATTTTGAAGGAAAATTATCTCTTGAACCTAGCTGCTTCCAGGCAGAGACATCATTACAATTTAATAATATTCTCCTTTAATGAACTCATTTAGCCGCTTCAATTCTCCACTTTGCTGCTCTACCACTGCTCTAACAACATCTACAATAGAAATCATGCCAACAATCTTTCCATCTATAACGGGAACATGCCGAATGTGATGGTCTGTCAAATGAAAAATCTTCATCAATTCAATTTTGCTGCTATGATGTCAAATGCAGTAAAACATGAAAATTAACAAGCGAAGTACCTGTCATAAGCTGCATTGCTTTAAGTATGTTTGTATCGGATGTTACTGTTATTAACTTACTCTGTTAAGAATGAAAATTAAAGCATCTTTAGATAGGAGAAAAATTGTTATAGAGTCCCTATAGGAGAAAAGTTGCATGAGAAATAACCTCATCAGTCATGATTTCCCCAACTCTTGTGTACTTGGATGATCTCCCCTGTCCAATTATCTTCCTTAAGTAGTCTGGTTGGTCATCCATGCAACCGTGAAAAATAATTAGATTACTTTATATTCGTATTTTCATTTTTCCAAAAAATTTCCAAGTTTGCAGATGTTTCTTTTTACAATCTTAGGCCATGTTTAATTGTGAAAAATATTTTCCAGTTTCATTTTCTAGTTTTCATCTTTTTTTTCTTGTTTTCCAATTTTTTCATTTTCTAAATAGATATCGTTCTTATAATTTAAGAAATCGATGAGATTATATAAATAATATAAGAAATACGTTTTAAATAATAAATTAAAAAAAAATGGGATTCGAAGGTTAAAAAAAAATCATTGTTCCTTTGTTTTTCAATGAAAAAAATGCGTATAAATAATAGAAAACTACTAAAATAATATTGGAAAATAATGGATAATAATTCTAACTAAACAATAATTTTTTGTTTTTCTATTTTCTTTGAATTATTTTTTGGAAAATAAATCTTATTTTTCACAACCAAATAAGGCTTTAGTAGTCCCATTTTATTATTGGATCAAACTTTGATTTTAATTTTTTCAGTCTGACAGAGGAAAAAAAAAACTCCTTTATGCATCAGATTGAGGATAATTATTTAACTTCACTGATAATAAAATAGGTTTTATGGAAATAAGTTTACCTCTTTCTGTGATGATTCCTGCAATATGTTGTTGTCCAGGCTTCAGAACTACCAGTGACCCAATATTATTTTGTGCCATCTGCATTTTTTTTATTTATTTTCGGTGATGAATTTTATATACTATACATATAAATTGAAAAATAGGAATTTTATTAAAATTTATTTCTGAAATGATGTAGAAACCTACATTCTTGATAGCATCATCGACAGTGTCATTAGTGTGGCACCAAAGCCAAGACCCAGTTTTTTCATCTCCCTTTGTCATAAGCACATCTGCCACTGATATATTCTCCAGCCCCTTCTCTGGCAAGGAAGGGTAGGGAGTTACGCAACCTAAACTTGAAAATATATTTTTCCTCTCCACCATTTTTCTGCCATGTGAATGCTTTATAATTCCAACTTTTAATGTTTCTTGGCAAGATCTTATCCCTCGGATGATACCCTGCATTCTGTTCTGTTTACAGAAAATAAGAATGAATCTTATCAAGTCTAACATGAATGTCTAATTGCAAGCTTTTATTCAAGAATTTATCTAAGTTATATCCACGGACTTATATTCGTTCAATTCATTTTTCATTAAGTTAATGAAACATGAGAATTATAAAAAAAAAAGAGACAAAATAGTTATTTTGCATTTAGTGCGAGGATATGACTAAAAATAAATACTATAGCCTAAAAATTCCAAAATTCTGGAGTATGATTAGTAATTAATGAACGTACCTTAGAGGAAGATTAGAGAGCTTGAAAAAAACCTAAAAGCTCATGCGAGGATGAAGTTACGAATTGAATCCAGAAAACCGAATTTTTGAAGGAGAAGACACTAGAATATCTTGCATCTCAGCTCTTTACTTTATGTGATTGTGTTTCCTTTCTTTTCTTGAATGGCTGGACTAAGGAAAGGGGAAAGATTTTGTCAGATTTTTACTTGTCGTGTAGGTTGCTTCTCTTTCGGACATGTTTTATGGTTTTGAAAATTCAAATCGACCAATTTAATATGCAGTATCAGTAGTAACAGTTATCAACTTGACATTCAAAATTGCAACAAAATGCTAGAGAAATCTGTTCTTTTTTTTTTTTTTTTTTGTGGGGGGGTGGGGGGGGTGGGGGGGCGGTGTTGGGTGGGTTTCTTTACTTAACACTGGAATTGAAGACCAGTAATCTGGTCTAACTGACTAGAAATGTGTCACGTGGATGGAGTCGTAAATGCCCCTATTAGCTGAGATTCAGGCAAAGCATATACTTGGGATGCCTCTAGGAGCGAAGTATAGAGAGTGGTAAAGCTAAAGATATATTTTAAACAGAACAAAAAAGAGAGATGCTAGATCTCAAGGACAAGAAAAAGCTGTCTAAAGTAAAGTTTAACCCTTTAGAGGGGCAAACAAGTAAATAAAAAAAGCAGGAGATTGTGATCTTGAAGACGGCAATAGTAAAGTCCTGAAAGCTTTCCAAGGTATCAAATGGCAACTTATTAATACCATAACTTCCAAAAAGAAATGAACATCATCTTTAGCTACAATTCAACTACTCACATTCTTTTTCTTTGTCCTACTTGAAATATTTTTTTCCCTATTCATCAATGGCAGACCAGAGGCCATTTAGTCGCTTTCGGCTTCCTTGGCTATCAACAGCTGTTGCTGCTGCTCCTCCTCCTCCTCGTCCTGCAGCTGAACCTCAACGCCCTCGTCCTACGGTTGAAACAATTGAAGCCCCTCCCCAGCCAACTCAGCGTCTACCGTTTAGACCTGCAGGAATAGCAACAGTACCATCCCCTTCTCCCCAGCCTCAGGCTCCGCAAAGAACTGAACCTCAGCCACCATCGCCTCCTCGTGCAACCACTGTCCAGCCTGCTTCATTGTCCCGTGCAACAACTGAAACACGAGCTGCCTCTATGCCACCATCACCATCTCGTGTAACCTCTCAGCCAGTATCACCATCTCGTGCAACAAGTGAAGCCCGTGTTGCCTCCCAAACCCGGTCACCATCTCGCACAGCACCACAACCGAGAGCTGCATCTGTGCCACCATCTCCTACTCGAAACACTTCTCAGCCACAAGCAACACAGCAAACAGACCCTCAACCTCAATCTCCATCTCGTTCAGCCCCTCAACTTACAGGCCAAACATCTTCACAACCCTCCTCCCCATCTAGGAAGGCTACTCAAGTGCAGCCAACAGTTTCTCAGCCCACCTCTCCTCCAAAGAAATTACAACCCCCTATACAGGAGACCTCTCAGCCTTCAGTCATCTCTACGCAACCTCCACCATTCGCCTCTCAACAAGAAAAAACAAAGCCTGCATCTTTGTCCTTCTCGGAAACAGCTGAACCAAGGAAGTCTCTTTCAGAGCCCACGGACAAAGCAAAGGCAATTGAAGAAGAAAAGGATGTTGTGGAAAAGCTTAAAATCAAAGGAAAGACAAGTGGTCCAATTAAAGAAGAACCATTGAAGAGTGCAATCACAGAGCTCCTTACTGCATCTGGGGCAGGATCACAAGCCAAAGAGGAGCAGCAGGAGAAGGAAGACAAGAAAACAAGGACAATTAGCTCCAATGGAGAATATATCAGAACTGTGAGCTCAGCTCATCCAAAAGCAAGGAATAAATTAATTGAATCTCATCAAAAGCCACGCATGTCCAATGGAGAACAAGTTTCATTGCAAAAAGAAATTAGGGATGATATTTTCAAGTTTGTTCATAAACTGGGAGTGGGGCAACTAAAGTATCCTGCGGATGAAAAGCCAGTTAGCATTGTAACAATAGCTGGTGAAAACAGAGGAGCATCAATGCATGTGGGTTCTGAACCAGCAAGAAAGGATGGGTCCATACACATTCATCGGGGTTATAAGTTCAACCCAGATGACAGTACTGGAGCAACCACTGATGGAGAGGGAAGCAAGGAGGCAAGAAAGTTGAAAACTAAAGAAGATCCAGTAAACAAGGCATATGTTAACAGTAACACACAGAGTATCAACAACTCAATGGTATTTGATAGTTCATTGAATGGGAGAAATCCTGGTGTTCAGCTTGTTCTTTCTGAAAACCTAACAGAACCTACCAAGCCAAGAGCTAAACCAGAGTCTCTCGAGACATACAAGGCTGAATTTAATGTCACTCCTGCTCAGAAGCTTACTTATGAGCCCACAATAAGAAGACGCTGTCTAAGAGGGCTTTTCTTGGAATCAAGTGACTCGGATCCTGAGAATCCAGAAAAGCCTCGAAGACATGGTTGTCGCTATAACTGTGGAGAGAAGAGCGAAGATAAAGACATAGGTGTTCTTTGAGCTTGCAAGCGACGAATTCATAGCATCTATCTGCCAGCAGACAAAGACAATACAGAACTTGTGTACATAGGCAATAACAATGAATTGCAAGATTGATAATAAGGATGCAATATCCATCCGAAAAGTTTTTTTTTTTTTTTTTAATGTCTAATGCTTTAGAGCATATTATGAAATGAATGTTTTGTGCAATGTGCTTTGCAACTAATTAAGTTATACAACTAAGACAAAAAAGAAAATAATAATAAACTTATCTGTAATGAAGATATTACAGTGGGGGGTAGATTTCTGATCTGGAACTACATTTCTGCAAATAAATAATTGTTGCAACTTTTGTAGATGTGGCATGCATGCGCTAGAGAAATTATGACAAAAAGCAACTACTAAAAGGCTTCCTTTAGAGAGAATATATACAACAAAATTTCAGGGAAGACTAATGTGAATATAGCTCAAGATTGAAAAGGCTTGCAAAGTCATTCGCAAGCTGGTTTGGTGTCAAAGCTACTCAAGCAGATTGCGAAGGCTTGGAAGGCAGATAATGGGTAGCGGTAGTCCATGGTGAAGATGTCTTTCCCAATCTTTCCAAATTGTAGAATAACTTTTTCCTGTTCTTCTGGTGGCACATTTTGGCTGGACTCAACAGCTGCCACCAACTGGAAATTCTTTACAGAGGCCACTGTTACACGTCCTTTGAAATTTAGACACCAGCATTGCAGCTGCTCATGCCATCTTGGTGCTTTATTCTTCAAAACCAATGGGTCTTTTCTGCTGCAAATTGGTTCGTTTGATTCTGCAAGGTTAATTGAATTGGATTCATTAGGTGGGTCCTTTGTTTTTGAAACGGATGACGGACAGCATTGCTCATCACTAAATCTTGCGAATTCTGTTGGAGTGGGGGCAGTTCCACCTTCCTGAATTGCAGTGAGGGGGATTGAGTGCATGGTGCACTGCATTCTCCTTGGGCCTCTGGTTCGGAGGACATTGAGTTCATAAGAAACACTAGCCACACTATAGTCTTTAACGGGTGCTGATGAAGGAACCTGGTTTGAATGAATTTTTCTCTGTGGCTTACAATTGGATTGCACAACAGGTTGTGGAGGTTGACTGTCGTAAACAGTGAATTTCGTTCCCAGGAAATTAGACCTGTTCAGAATTTAACTATCAGTTGTTTGCAAGAAGAATGCAACACCATAAAGATAAGAATGCCAAATAGTTAATCATACTTGAGTTTTCCAACATAATTTTTGCTTGTCCGACAGAAATCGTTTCCAACATAGGATATTCTAAACTCGGTACTTGTTGCACGTCTAATCTTCTTTGCTACTAATAACAGTTTACTCATATCACCAGACAAAGCTGCAAATTAATAACACCATATTAGCAGCTGGAACACACCAATGAAATTCCCAAATTAGGTTCCTGTCGTTCCAACAAGTGCTACAGCCTACAGGCATGATTTTAACATTTGAAAATAATTGTACTGCAAAGGTCTTGCGTCATTCAAATATCTCATCTGTTTATTTATAAGTACACAACCAAAACCAACCAGGATCTGCTCCAACAACAGCTAACCATTAATATTCTAAGAAACATTTTTTTATTTAAAAAAGAAAAGAAAAGAAAATTAGTAGAAATATATACCCGGGCTCAAACCAAGATACAAGAGATATGTGGAGGTCGCCCTATCCCGTCTAATAAAGCATTGAATAGGAGCGTCTCTTGGTCCGGGCTAAAAAGAACCAGAGAAAAGTAAGCGTATATATTAGCAGCTAAGCAGTTGATGAAACAAAGAACGCCAGCAAGATGCATATGAATAAAAAACCTGCTTTAGTGAGATAGGGAAAGTAAGCCAGCCACATTGCTCAGGGGTCTGAACAATTTCTTTTGTAATCTCCCTCCAAGACTTGCAAACAGAAGCACAAGCAACAACATCCCTCCGGCCAGGCCATGAGGTCTCAATGGACTCAACAAGCTGAATTATATGATGCAGCAATTCAGGTGGCAAGTTTGCCCGTGGACTCTGATCAACTACTTCATATGATACTTCAGTCCCAGCTTCCGGAGCAATATGTGCCCGCCCACGCCGTCTCATTCCCATTCCATGTAATTTTGCAATGGATATGGTGCTAATGTCATCTCGTATCTCCCTTAGCTCGCGTACAAAACTCTTCAAAGACATTTCAATCATTCTAAATTGTTTAGCTGCTGATGTACACAAAAGTAGACTAATGAGATTGCAAATTCAGATAAATTCACAATGTTCAATCAATTCGGATATAAATTTTCAAAGAAAGTTTTATTATTATTTTGGATTAGAATAAAAACTCTAGGACTTGTAACTTTTTACGAAAAGAGTGACGCTATTCTCTGAAATTTTGAAGCACTTATTTTTTTTAATGAAAGAAATTAAATTCAGGGCATATAAGAGGTTACTGACTGCAGAGGACCTGTCGTCTTGTGATTAGTTAAACATGAATCGACTGATAAGGCCCATATGAACGACCAATCCATTTGAGAATACATTCATATATAAACGACATATACAGCTTGTTGGCCACAACGAACCACATCTTACCAGGGTCCATATAAACGACAGGTCATAATTGTTAGCTAATATTGACGACCTGTCGTCTCATTAAAAGACAGGTGGCTCATTGTCTATGACTATGAGACTATGATGTATCGCCACCCATCAGGACCTACATAGACGACAGGTCGCTGATATGGGAGGCAAATAGTTTTGCTCGTAGTTTTTGTTTGAATATCGACGTCCTGTCATCTAAAAATAAAAGATAGACGATCCGAATTTCCTGCTTAACGGGGGAGCACACATAAACGACACATCCTGATTTTACTTCTTACTTGGTCACACTATAAACGAAGTGATGTTTAATTGTGCACAGAAAGGAGAGATTCGAAAAAAATGAATAATCTTAAGCTGGCACATAATACATATATATTATCTAGAAGGACACAGGGAGAAGAAAGCAATACCTTGAAAAAAGACTTGAGTTTGGAAATCTCCAGATCTAACAGGCGAGTAGCAATATGTAAGATGAGATTAAAAGAAGCTAAGAAGCAGAGGCAGGTTCATGAACGTATGACTTGTGAGACGACGAAATTCTGAGAAGTTCGAAGAAATTGGAGATCGGGAAGAAGAAATTCAGGGGCACCACTGTCTCGGTACAGTGAAGTGGATATGAAATATAATAATAATTAACAATAAAAATGAAAATAAGAAACTGACGATAATATCCTGACGTCTTTGTTAATTGTTGTACCGCGACAGTGGAAGAGGACGGAGGTGAGGTGGGGTGCGAAGGGGAATTTTCTTTTTTTTTTTTTTCCTCCTTCTCTGTCACCTTCACCAAAGCCTGAGCTTTCTCTTCCTCTCCACACTGCCACAGCCACAAAATGCTTCTTTTGCTTTGATCCCAAATTCTCATCTTTCCCTCTTTATTTAAAAAAAAAAAAAAAAACTCTTATTTTCCTTTTTAACTGCCTTTTGCTTTTTGTCCGTTAACTTCGTGGGGTTTTCTTGTGTGCGTTTCAAATGGATGGAACTTTCCGTATCTATCAACACGTGTACCCCTTCTGTTGGATTTTGGACGCTGTTTTGCCTCTAAATGGCATTTTACCTCCTCTCAATCGAATACTGGTATTCAAGTATTCAACCTTTCATATGCCGTATTATTAGGAATCAAATTACTTTTTATATTCATATTTTTTTATAATTATTTTATATTTATTCATTATTAATTATATAAATAATATTTGAAATTTAATTTATCAAATTTTACTATATGAATTTATCCAATCAAAATGTATTATTACCACTGGTAAAAAATTTCTATACAAATTTAAATTTATGTGTTTATTGAAATTTAATACGTAATAAATTTTTTTTTTATAATATTAAAGAGAGAATCGATTTTAAAATTATTATTAATGATAATATATTCTTAACGTTAGAATATATTTCAGTCTGCAATATGTAATAATTAAATAAATAATTAGGAAACATAAAGTTTGATTAATAATAATAACAATAAATAAATAAGCAGAAAGTATGTGATATATATTTACATACAGTTACTTTTTAATGTAAACAATATTCCATTAATTAATTTTAGTGAGTGTATATGATATTCTTTGGTAGGTAGTTCCTTTATTTAAAAGAATAGGCATTTTTAGCATTATAAAGACTACTCATGATTCCTTAAAACATTGTTGCTCAATAATGTTAAAGAATATTATAGTCTTTTTCAAGAATAATTCTTCATCTTTAATTAACATCCCACCATTGATTTTTCTTGGAAATCAATTTGATGCATATTTATATATACACATATTTTTGATAATTGAGAGGACCATTTTGTCTTATGATATCATATGGACATTTTCTTGGAATTCTATGATAATTAATTGTGATATCCACTATATATAAATGGTTGATCTAATATGATTTAATAGTATAAATAAGGATTTTGTTAATTAATCTCTAAAGGCAGTAATTATTATTGATAAAATTATATAAATTTTATTAAGAATAAATTAGATGAGAGAAAAATTTAAATTTTTACAACTTATTTTAAATTATTTTGATGTAATTAAATAAATAAATTTCTTAATCTATATTAGTTGCTCTTGTTTTTATTAGATTTATTCATAAGTTGGACCGTAAATCATAATTTATAAAAATAAATAAAAACTTAAACAGATTAAATTTTTAAACAGAACTACCTGGAAGGTATGTTGAGGACAGCTGCTTCCTAGTACGAGTAAAATAATAAACAATAATGTTTGCTTGGAAAAAACTTAAAAAGACGAGACATTTTGCATGGCTGATATGCATAATCTTCCTTTCCCCACTTTTTAAGTGGTGCAAATATAGTTGCCTACCTGTCAACTTAAAAAATTATAATTATAAGTCAATATTTAATTGAAGGATTATAAGATTATAAATTTTAATTTTAATCACAATAATATATATATATATATATATATATATATATATATATATAGCTATGTGGCAATTCATTAATTGAATTTAATTCGCCATATGAAATTAACAGCCCACTTGGAGTTGATTTATTAATTATAATTGAACATATGAAATCTTATTAAGCAAGTTTTTGTCACTCATATGTATATAAATAGCTTATTTTTCATTTTTCCTACTTAAATTATCTATTTTATATACATTTTATTTGTCATTTTTCCACTTTAATTTTTAATTTTATTAATTATTTTTTCCAAATTTTCTTCATTTTTCTAAAAATATTATTCATATAAAAATTATCAATAAAAATTACAAATAAAATGTATATAAAATATGTAGAGCATATCAAATCTATTTAAGAAGTGAATGTAGCTAGAAAATCTTAATAAAAATATGAGTAGTTAGAAACCAATATGAGTATAAAAATAAAATTATAAGTGGGTATGTGTTGAAATTTATTTATATAAAATTTATTAATTTGATATGAGATTTTTTTTTTAATAATACATAGAGAGAAAATTAAACAAAAATTTAGACGTAATTTTATTATGGTCTAAATTATATATACTTTCATTATATCTTTGATCCGCTGCTTTTTGGGTTTATTCAACGATGTTCTAAAATTTATTTAGTCAAAGTGTTGATTTTTGTGTGTTTTACCCACCTTTATAGTTGGTGGCTCTCTTTTTTGATCATATGTCTAACTTTATTAATTTTTTGTTAAATTATAATTGTTATGGGTGTAAAGTTAGTAAATTTTTCATTATAATGAATTCATATTCCATTAATAATTTTAATTTTTTATCTGTGATTTATATTTAATGAAGTTTAATTTCTATTTTAAAAAAATTATATATACTTAGATATATTCTAACAATTGATATGTATATGACTTAATGATGAGTTTAGGTTCCGTAATCTTAAAAAAAAAAAAAAGGTAAGGTGGCCTTTGGTGTTGTGGGTTGGGGAGCCCACAAATTCTTGGCAGGTGAGTCGCTGTCAGAGAGGTTGGCAGCAAGAGTCGCACGTACACGTGCAACCCACTCTACTTTAATCATTTTATCTACTCTCCCCTTTGGTCAATTACAAGTCTTAATTAAAAAGCATGGGAGCATATTGGATAACCTTAATCATTATTCATCATCAAATTTTAGAAATAAATCAATTTTTTTTTTCTTATCCTAACTCTCCTATCTTACATATATATATATATATATTTTATGTGAAAATGGAATCTGCCCATTACTTTTGATTTTATTATACGCGTACCATTCTATTATTTCAAGCGAATGAGATTTGAGTTTAATTATAAAACTATAATTGAGGTTTTCTAGGACGAGTGGAGGGAACCCTAGGCCCAAAGGCAATTTTTTTTTTTTTTAAAATTTAATAGATGTAAAATTTAGCATGATAGAATAGTCTCCTAAATATGTTAAATGTTATATTAAGTTTTTTTTTTCACTGAATTATTAATAGAATTTTCATATAAAACATTTTTGTTGCCATCTTTTAATTTTCACTTTAAAAAAAATAGCACTTAATAATAATTATGTTACTAATATTTAGAATGTAAATTTAATTTTTACCCCGAAAATATAACTTTAAATTCTATCATGTAAATTTTGAAATATAAAATATGTTTTAAGTTGGATTTAAGTTGAATTCAAGTTATAATCAATAATGGATCTAATTTTATAATTTTGGAGAGCGACATTAAAATTTTTTTTAAAATTTAGGAAGGTAAAAGTCAATTTTTTGTAAAATTTAAGTATTTTTTTTTTTAATTCAATAAATATTAAAAAAATTAAAAATTTTGAGAGAGCAGTCATTTTTTATAAAATTTCACTTATTGTAATTATAATATTTAATATAATTATTATTTGAAAGTTGAAAGTTTGTCTATTTTAACATTACATAACCTATCATGTATAATATTTTTGGTTAAAAAAATCCAATTAAATAAATATATTTTTAGTATTGAAATTATTTTGAAATGTATATCCAATTAATGAAATGCAATCCAATGTATTTTTTTTTCATATTGGAATTATTTTTAGGAGATAGTACATATTTGAAATTTAATTTTTGTTAAGTAGCTTTTGATTTAATGATTTTTTTTTAATTGAAAATTTTAAATTCAAACTTCAAATCAAATTTATATATAAAAAAAAATATTGATTTGTAATATTAAAATTTAAAATAAAGCCATCAACATAATAAATTATTTAATTTGATATAGACAGTCCTGCTTTTGAATTTATATAGAGAAGAGAAGTGAATTATTTATTATTTATCACATTCACTTGACGTTTGCCTTGTCTTTCAGAACTCTGTTCCACACCTAAACCACAGGGTCCCACTCTTCCACCAACTGGCGCTAATAATAAGTACATTTATTTTATTAATTAAAATTTTATGATGTGATTTGAGTTTTTTATTTTATTAAAATAAAATTTCACAAAATTTAAAATAAAATTTATATATGTTGAGGCCTCAATTGTTAGCTAGAAAACTAAAATCATTTCACTTAGCTACCAATCATTCTTTGAGCTATAAGAAAAAAAAAAAAGAACAAATTATTAATATTTTATTAATTTAAATGGTAGGTATTATGATAATTTAAATAGTGATCTTAAATTTAATTTTTTACAAATATAACAACTAGTATTGAGAGAGTTAAAATATATGAGAGAAAAATTTTTACGACTCGAATTCGAATTAATTGACAATAATCGAAAATTGAATGATTTAAAAAAAAATTAAAAGTGCATTTGTTTGCTTTAATTTTTATTAGGACATAATGCAAGTAACTAATTAACTAGCTACCTGATTTTACATAATTATATATCAAATCAAGCAACTAAAATATTTCCAATGTTTATAATAATCCCAAAATAATACAATGAAAAAAAATATTTTGGTACCCTCCAAAAGAGAGAGTAGATATCTTTCAAAAAAAAAGAAGAGAGAGATTAGATAGACTTTAATCTTTATTTTTTTTTAATAAGTAAAAGTATAGCAAGGATTATTTATTCAAATTAAAAAACCCATTAATAAACACCATTAAGACATATATATAATCTTTATTTATTTTCAAGATACATTATTTTAACATCCTTGAAATTTGATGTAATTAACATTTTGAACTTTGTCATTTCAAACTTAATATTTTTAATTTTTAATTTTTATTAATAACTAACACTTTAATTTTTATTTGTAAAATTATAAATTTATTACTAAATTTTAAACTTAAGATTTTAGTTTATGTAACACTTTCATCTTTAAAGTATTAAAATATAGGGCATTTTAATTCTTCAATTGTTATATTATATAATAACATTTTAATTTCTATTGAATTTAGTTTATGGGTTAAATGTGTTAATTTTGAAATGTCAAGGATTAAAGTGTTTATTAGATTAAATTTCAGGGATCTTATAATAATTTACCCTTTAAATCAATTGAAGTGAAATAGCAGAAGTCTGTGGCAATAGTTCAATGGGTGCATTGGGGTTATGTTATATAGATGGTTGCATCAAGCTGCTATATAGTTGGAAGCTTTCCTAAATTGGCATAATTTTAAATTTAAAAGTAGATAAGGACAGCCGGAGCTGGTATCTCACCATCAATGGGATTGACATATTCTTCATGGATAAGATTGGGCAGCCATTAGCCTTGTATATGGATTTATATAGTCCATGGCACATCATGCAATACTATATATAGTATGATCTTCAGCTCATGCACCAGGAATCATAGGCGGAGCTAAATTCTAAGAATTTAGAGTTAAAAATAATCGTTAATTAAAAAATATTCAAACTTATAATATATATAAAATAAAATAAAGTAGAGTTTGTTCTTCATTGATTGATGAATTTTTTTTATATCACAATATTTTTAGAGGCAGGCAGTGGGTTTTATCAAAATTGAGTCCCTAACAACCAAATACATTTTCCTATAATAATTACGTTAATATGTATATTATATATGGACTATAGTTGATCTATTGCCTGAAACTATTGTTCTCTTGGTTAAGTGTGGGGATCGATGCTTGGTTTTGCTGGTTGTGATTTTAAAGGTAAAGTCAAATTGTAAAGATATTTTTATGTGACTTAAAAAACAAAGAAATTAAAAACTCTTGATTTAGTCATACATATTCAATTCATAATTAATTAGGTTACATTCATTATAAAACACAAATATATACACATATATATATATATATGGGTTCATTCCATCATTAGTATGTGAATACCAACAAACTCATCTCCACAAGCTCTCTCCCTCCCTTTTCATTACTTTTTTTCATATGAAAAGTACTAATCAATTTAAGTAGTAGTAATTATATATTTATATTGTTACTACTAAAATAGGTTATTAATTTTTTTTACATAAAAAATTTATGAAATTATCCAAGTTTGAATTTCTAATTTCATACTCTATAACCAACAGACACTCGTTGATTAAACTACTAAATTAATTACAAATTTACTATTATTGATTAGCTCCCCGACTAATGAGGTATAGGAAAGGATGGTGCATATATTCGGGTTAATCAAGTAGCAATCAAGTGCTCGTGAAGTTTGGTGATGATGATTAGTGTAGGCAAAACTTAATCAGAGAAAAGTAAATGTGACTTTTGTTCTTCTTTAAGTTTTCTCGATTGGTTGGTAAAGTAGCTTTCATCTGATTTCTGAGCAATTTTTGTTTGTTGGTACTCGATTATTCCGCCCATGCTCATTCTCAGCTATGGAGCCGTTGAAGGGCCAAGACTGTCCGAACTGTCCGGACAAAAAAATTCTGATTAATTTATAGAAAAATTTTATTTTATTTATTTAAATATAATTTTTTATATAAAATAAAATTTTAATTCAACTAAAATTAATTAAAAATATCATTAATTTATAAAAAAAAAATTATTTACCTATTTAAGTATAAATTTTTAAATAATATTTATTTTCGATCCTATTAAAATTTTTTTTTTTTTACTTTCCCTTACTCATTCTGTCGTTTTCTATTGAAACCTTTTCTTTAGTATTTACACTAGTGATGAGCTGAGCGCCTGAGCCCACTAGATTTTGTTATGATTCTGTACGTTGCTAATTGAATTCTTACTTTAATTATGCTAATTAATTAAATTAATAACCATCATTTTATACATTGAAAGATGGGACGTCAAAGATTATCACAACAAGCTTTCTTGGATTGAGAATCAAAATCCTAAATTTTTTAAGTTTCTGTGTGTGCAATCATCCGTAAATAGCATGCGTCAACAGGTCAAAAGATTTATTTTTCCATTTATTTTTCAATCAAAATAATCAAACCCATAATCAAAATTATTAGAGGAGTCATCCTAATAATTTAAAGGGAATATTAGACGAATATACTGTTTTTTATTTATTTTTTTTAATTTTATGATTTATTATTTTTTTTTTTTTATATATGTGTAGTATAGTTTTGATATATATTTAGTATATGTTTGGTATATGTCATATTTTTAAAAAATATTTTTAGATATATAATATATTTGAAAAAATATTTTTAGGTTTGTAGTATTTTTAAAATATTTTTTATTTTTTCTGTATTTTTGAAAAAATTCCTAATTTAAATCTGAAATTTTTTTACTTCAAATTGGAATTTGTAGTTTGATTTGTATTTTGTCCATTGGTCTCAGCCCAAAGGAATTGGGGCGAGCTGAAGGAAAGTATTATAGTAAATTAACTGGGCTCAAGCCCAATTATCAGTGGAGCCCTGTACTTTTCACAATCAATTTTCAGGTTTTATGAATCCTCTTGGAAATTTATAGCATTTGAAAAACTATCTACTTGTATTTTAGTTCTTTTTTTTTTTTTATAAATGATTGGTAAAATTACATTATATATGATTTTTTTATTTTTATTTTATTCTTACTGTTTTTTTTTCTTTCACTTTTTCTTTTTTATATTTCAAAAATATAATTTTTAATATATATTTAGTATGTTTTGGTATATATTTATTATTTATTATAGAAAAAATATTTTTAGATATATAATATTTAAAAAAAAATATATATATTTTTACAATAATAAAAATAAAATTTTTTCTGATTTTTTTTTGATATTTTTGTAAAAATCCCTAAATGATTTCTATCTTATTATCATTTCAGGTATATATGGATTCTGATTTCTGATTAAGTTAGGGTTGAACCCAACCAATAATTGAACACATCACTCACAGCAAAAGCCCACACAGTAAACTAACTAGACATTTCTGGAGACACTACCTTTGATGATTTATAAAAATAAGAAGCTAAATATGTAGCCATAACATCACGAATAAAATATATTGATTAACTGTATCAGTGGACATAGATCTGTTGGCCATAAAACCATTAATGAACAGAAGTTAGTGGAGCTCATCATAATGATGGAGCCAACTTTAGCTTACAAAAAAATTCTTGTAAAACAAGTCAAATATAAACTGGGTCCCTTTGTCTGTACTCTAATAAACAAAGATTGCAATAATGGATAAGACCAAAGAAAATAAAGATAAGACCCACCACCATCATCAATGGCATAAAAGATCATTAGATCGCTCATACTTCTTCTGATAGTAATTGAGAGGTTTTTAGGAAAAAAAAATGGGTTCTTTAATGGCAGGTTGGGACTCACCTGTCCCTGATCCTAAATCAGGTAATTAATCAATCAATAAGCCATATCTATTTTAATTATGGTATATACTTGGGTGTTTGATGATTGAAAATTTAATTTAATTGGGTGCAGTGAAATACAAAAAGAATTGGTCATTCACCAAGGGAGAGATTGAAGCTTACTGGAAATTAAAGAAGAAAATAGAAGAAGAACATCTCAAAGCCATTTCTAGTCCATCAGAAACCACTCATCATCAGGTTTAATATCTACTTACTCTTTTTTAATTAATTAATTAATTATGAGCACCTTTTTAAATTATAATGAGTTTGGAATATAGGTTGAGAGATCAAGCACTATGCCTGAGACCAAGACAAAGGGAGGGCTCATGGACATGGAAACTGAAAAAAGCTTGGAGGAACTCATAAAGAAAAATGGCTGGTAACCTATATATTTTAATTTAATTAAGGTCTTAATTAGGCATTTGCAGATTATCTGCTTAATTATCTGGTGATATATGTGTAGGTGGACTAGCAGCAATTGGGCATTTCTAAATGAACCTCCTGTGCTGGAACGCTCTTCCAACAATTATGTTTCGCAGTTTCACATTGCCAATCTTGCCACCTCAAACGCCAATAATACTGGAATTAGTGCTTAATTATATTCATATATATATTAGAGTTGTGCTTTATTTATGTGTGTGTGTGATATCTAATTAATTGAGCAGCTATGTATATTTGGCGTAAATATGAAGGATTTAGTAATGAGTATCAGTTTTGAGATAATCTACTGGTGATGCAAGTTACGAATTTAGAATTGTATTATTATTGCGAGTCTTTGGTCATGTTTAATTTGCTTAGTCGTGTTTAGTTATGTATATTTGCAGCTCTAAAAATGAATTAGAAGCTCATGTTCCAAATGTTTAGTCTATACATGACTCAGGTTTTTGTTAGGTGTTGGAACGATGGGTCGTGTTGGGCTTGGTCGGCGTCTTCCAAATAATTATTTGATCCTAAAGTTGACTCAATGACATTTCTTGTCCAATCCAATTTCAAATCTTCATTTAATGGGAGAATTCACTATAAGCATTAGCCCAAGGTTGATTGGGAAACCTCACGAAGAAAGTGAGAGTTTTATGAGTAAGGCTCCAATTAAAAGTTAATTGTGTTTGGTTGGTTTTATAAGTGTTGAAAATTTTATTCCAAACACATAAAAATCATATCATTAATTGAATTTCATGAAATTGAATTTTTACATATCAGTTATTTGAAAAAATGCCTTAAATATGTAAAGTTTTTTTATATTTAAAATTTACTTTTGAAGTAACTAAATATCATATTTAAAAATAAATATTATTTCAAAAAAATTATTTTATTATAAACCAATTAAGAAAAATGAAAAATTTCTAACATGTTTCAAAAGTTCAAACTTGAAGCCCATCTTGCATAAGAACATTTGTGGGCGTATATATCTTCTATTTCGAAAACAGTAGCCCAGCCCACTATATTAGAAATAAGGGAAAATTACACATATATACGAATTTTTTTATTTTTATTATTTTTTCTTTCATTTTTACTATTTTATATTTTAAAAATACGATTTTTAATATATATTTGATATATATCATATTTTTTAAAAAATATTTTTAGGTATATAATATTTTTAAAAAAATATTTTTACAATAATAAAAATGAAATTTTTTCTTTTTTTTTAGTATTTTTGTAAAAATTCCTAAAAATAATTAATAATTACAAAGCTAATTAATAGAATGTAAACAAGATTTTTATCTAATAAAAATAACTATATCTAAGGTAATAATGTTTTCTTTAGCTTGACTCTATAACTATGATGATGGCGCCCAAACTTCTCCATAAATGAGTAATGCATATTAAAAATTTCAATTATAATTATTTAATAAAAATTATTATTTTTTAATTATCAAGAGTTATAATTATTAACATGTAAAAATAAAATCATTTTAAAATTACATACTAATCACCAACTCTTCTGGTAAGTTCTTAGAAAGTGAATACATAGAAGATATGCTATTTGAAAAGTATTTTTGAATATAAGATGATCCATTACTTATTTCTGCAATAAATTTTCATTTATAATAAAAAAAAGAAATATTAGTTTCATTAATTCTAAAAAGAGAGAAAAAATATATATAAACAAACTAAAAATGGACACCACAACCACAACATATAAAGAGATGTTTAGTGTAGTTGAGAGCAAGTAATACTGCCCCTCAACCACCATTGGCGCATGAATCTCTCTCTTATAACAGTCTATGTTCGCCTAAGTTTTAGAAAATAGCAATACTATTATCTGTTTTTTTTTTTCAAGTATTTGGAGAATGAAGAATCAAACTTGAGCAAATTATTCAATAAAAATATGTACTTTACTATCAAACTATGTTTTTATTGATTTTTATTGTGTTTATCAGAATACACGAATTATATTAATTTTTTTTCTAATTCAATTTGATTTTTAAACAAAATCCAGATATTTAGATGAAAATCAATCCAATCCAAAAAAAAAATTCGATGTTTGACAATTTTTAAACTTATCATACTCAATATAATAAATTTAAATTGAAGTTAGAATGTTCAGATCGATTGATCAGATCACCCAACTTCTTGAACAATCCTAGTGCCTGTTATTTGCTTTTTCAATAAGAATCTTAAGCAGTAAAGAAGAGGTGGAGATTAATAATTACCTAATACCAATTCATTGAATATGTTTTCAAACTTACATAGCAAGTTGAAACTTAAAAGGGTCCTACACAAAATAAAAAGGGACTGCTCAACAAACAACTTGTAGCCAGACCAAGCTTTAATATTTATATATATATACCAACCCAAAAAAAAAAACATATTAGACGTTTTGTTTGGCAATCTATCTCTGCTACTATTTAGATTAATTAGGTTCCTATAGATAAACAATCAACTACTTTACATGGAGTAACTTATTTGAATATTTTCATTTCATGTAAAAAAAATAAAAAATTAAAGAAGATTATTTACTTTTTGTGTCATTAGTATGATTGGTAAAATGTGTTGTACTTATTATCATTATATTTTCTTAAGAATATATCTTTCAAACAAAAAATTAACTATTTTTATGAATAAATCTCAATTATCTTGATTATAATATATCTGAGATATAGTCTAATGTTAAGTGTATATTACTCTAAACAATAAATTCATGATTAATTTTTTATTTTTCAATATTCAAAAAAGTATATTCAATCAATGTGATTATAATATATGAAATAACTATAAGTATTAGTATAACTTTTCACTAAATAAAAAAAAAATTTAAAAGTAATTAATAAATTATTTTAAAAATATTATTTATAAATTAATTGTGTATATGAAATGAGTATATATAATAATGTAGATAGACTTTTTTTATATTTTTCACACTAATTGTGTGGTTGAATTTTTTTTCTTTTCTAAATAAAAATATAAATTAGATTTAATACCATAATAATAATAATAATAAAACCATTACGTGATACTATAGTGCAATAAAAAAAATTAGAATAAATATAACTTTGAAATTTCAGATCCCTAATCTTATCTATAAATAGTTGATGGCTCCAAGAAAAAGCTCACTGTCCACTTCAAACTTGTATAGCATTGCTGTTGGCCTTAGCCCTTATTTGGTTACCGATAAAGAAATTAAAGAAATGGCAGAGAAAAGCAAGATCTTGATCATTGGAGGTACTGGTTATATAGGAAAATTCATAGTGGAAGCAAGTGCAAAGTCCGGTCACCCCACCTTCCTTTTGGTCAGGGAAACCACCCTCTCCGATCCCGCCAAGGGAAAGCTTATTGAAAATTTCAAGAATTTAGGCGTCACCCTGCTTTTTGTAAGCCCACATATTCTTGAAATTTATGTGTATAATTTGAACATACATAACTTTATGTATATATTGTGAACATTCAGGGAGATCTTTACAATCATGAGAGTTTGGTGAAGGCCATTAAGCAAGTTGATGTTGTAATATCAACAGTTGGTGCCCTGCAGTTAGCAGACCAGACCAAGATAATTGCCGCCATTAAAGAAGCTGGTGATGTTAAGGTTGTAATCTCCATCTCTTTTAGTAATTAATTAATTTGTCACTATCTTCGTTATTACTAGTACTAATTTACTATTGTTTGTTGATTAATCGAGCTAATTATATTATTGTTCAGAGATTTTTGCCTTCAGAATTTGGAAATGACGTGGATCATGAAAATGCGGTTGAGCCAGCAAAAAGTGCATTTGAGATAAAGGCTAACATTCGTCGTGCCATTGAGGCTGAAGGAATACCCTACACTTATGTACCTTCCAACTTCTTTGCTTGCTATATCCTCCCCATATTGTTACTGCCCCATGTTACTGGTTCTCCTGAAGGCAAAATCACTATCTTAGGAGATGGCAATGTCAAAGGTAATTCATAAATTAATTTAACTGTTTGGATATGATTTTTTTTTTGGGTAATTAAGATTTGGATAGATGTTTGTTCAAATAGCAATTTTTAACAAGGAAGACGACATTGCAACCTACACCATAAAAGCTGTAGATGATCCAAGAACATTGAACAAGACCCTCCTTATTAAGCCTCCTAAGAATATTTACACATACAATGAGCTTGTTGATTTGTGGGAAAAGAAGACCGGCAAGAACCTTGAGAAAAACTATGTTCCAGAAGAGCAGCTTCTTAAAAACATCCAAGGTAACCAATATAATATCAGTGTAATTTTATCAAAGTCAATTTTGTTAAGAAAGTATATAAAAGAAAGTTCATTTTATGTTTGGTTTTTGTTCATTCTTGCAGCGGCTCCTATTCCAATTAATATTGGTTTGGCAATTAACCACTCTGTCTTTATAAAGGGTGATCAAACCAACTTTGAGATCGATCCATCATGGGGAGTTGAGGCTTCTGAGCTATATCCAGATGTCAAATACAGTACTTTGGAAGAAACACTTGATCTGTTTGTTTGAAATAATTTAAACCTGATGTTTCAATTCTTATTGGCGAAATAAGCATCCAAATGTTTACAAGTGGATGTTTTCTTATGCGGAAGTGTCTTTATGTTTATAATTAATCGTCGTCTGTTAAGTATATGTGCTTGTAAAATGATGCTGCTATACTTAATTATCCTGGTTTTTGTATCAATGGCAGTAATCAGTTGTTAAGGGATCTTAAAAGAAATTCTGAATCATGTTAATATCAATCTTCTGATGAATAATATTGCAGAGAATTTCTAGTGGTGAATAGTTCTTGAATTTTGCATTTTTTTTTTGGACTTATATGTGGTTGCTGGTTGCTGTTTGTGTGAATAGCATCAAATCAAAATTGACTATATATTAGTGCTATTAGCATCAAATCAAAATGGTCTCAACTGGCATTTCCATGCAAACATAATAAAATTCCAGCCATTTGAATTCATTTTATCCCTTGTTTGGTATAAATGAACTTGAAATATATAATTTATTTATAATTGATAAAATTTAGTTTAATTATGTTGAATTTCATAAAATTCAGTATTTAAGAGCGGAATGAACATTTTCATTTATATCAAACAGGAAAGCATTGATTCATTTATACAAAATAGGTTTTAGCATCGATTGAATCGGTGACAAAAAGGAGGTGGAGGGAGTCTGTCAACATTCTTCTACCAAATCCAAATTGGAACAACAAACATTAGGACAAAACCAGCTTTATATGAGAAGCTATAAATCATTAACTACTACCCCATTATCAATATTTTCAAGGAGAGGTAGTTTTGTTCTGTAAAGAAAGCGTTTGGTGAGCAAATGTAAATTAACTTCATTCACAAGACAACAGAGAATAGACTTCCGAACTTTATGATGGGATTGTTTTTATATAGCACTAGTATACATATAATTTAAATTTAACTTCATTTACAATACAATAGACTTTCAAACTCTGTATATCTACTACAGCTCTGCCTTCCATTTCTATTGATAACTGGACAACATATATAGAGGACTAAAACCTCAAAAGGGCTATTCAAAATCATATGAAAGAATTTGAAATAAATTAAAAAAAAAAAAAAAAAAACTAAATAATCATAACATTCAGCCTCAAAATAATATGTACCTTTGAGCAATAAAATATATCATTTCTTCTTAAAAATTCTTCTCAGATTAGACCATCTAGTCCTCCAAACCGGTTCTGGTTCTGGTTCTGGTGCTGGAGCTGGTGTTGGTTCTTCTATTGTTATTGATGAAGGAATAATTTTTGTTCTTGGTTGCTTTTCTGCATATCCCATCATTCTTCTAGCATTCAACATCTCTGCGCTTTTATCAACTGCAATATGTAATGGAAAAGAACATAACCAAAAAATTTATCAGTCTCAACTGAAAAGGCAAGTGGATGATTTGTTCCTTCATCAAAACATCTTACTCACCATTGGAATGCAAGTCAGGTTTTGAAGATTCTGATAAGAGAATAAGAGTAGGGGTGACAATTGTGAGAGCAGCCCAGAAGAAAAATATCACTACAAAAGTTCTTTCACTCATTTGTTATAGGAAAATGAGACAATTTGGCAGTATTTGAATAGGTTAGATAAAAAAAGAGTCTGTTTGTGATAGAGAAGAGGAGGAAGAGGAGGATTGTGATAGAGAAGAGGAGGAAGAGGAGGACTTGCACTATTAGCTGGTCATGTTTAAAAAATGTTATTATAAAATCCCTTAAGCAGTACTTATCTTGTTTTATTTTTGTATTTCTAGAACCAAAGTCAAGTTCTTTAACAAAAAAAAAAAAAAAAAAAAAAAAAGGAAATGTTTAAGCGAGATGTTTGTTGTTCAGTTGTTGGAGAGTTGTTATACAAGTTGGTATATGATTAGACATCATCCATCCGGCATCCCCCATTGGCCCAAGTCAATATGTGCTGAGCCTGCCCATCTTCCAGTTATTTTCTACTCTTTGTTATTTATTCTTACTATTTCATTCTAACGACTGCCGACTTGTCATGAAAAGGATGGCCCTTGAGAATGATCATGACTTCAATGTTCAGTTATCAAAATTCATAATTTTTTTTTTCCAATTCAAACTCATACCACTCTTATATGCAAAATATCCCACTTTATAAGTGAGTTTGATTCATATAAATCCGATCTAGACTAGAATTCGATATAGTTATTCTTTTGATCTAATATGAATAAGTGATACACCCACCAACCATTTCAAACATTGAAGTGATTGACGTCAAAATCCATTTTATTTCTTCTTAATTTTTAACCCACATTAAAGTGATTAAGGTCATTAAAGTGATTGAGGTCATCATTAGTGATCTGCAAAGAAACCTCATAAAAAGTCTGAACTTTGCCAAAAAGATCGACGCTGTATTCATGAATCTATCAAGACTAGCTTAATCTATCTTCCTAACTGATTTTTGGTAGTTTTAAAAAGGAATAATATGAGATCAAAAAGGGAAACTGCCAATCCCATTCTTAAAATTTGATTCAGGTCAGGCAAGGTTGGTTAAAAATAATCAGGGCTACGTCCAACAAATAAAAAAAAAAAAATATATATATATATATATATATATATATATATATATATATAATATAAAAATGTGTAACATATGATCAAATAAGGAGGAGAGAATTAACAAATTCCATATTTATAAAAAAAAGTATGGAAGAATAAATAATCAATTTCGATTGACAGTCCCATTATTATTATGGGATTATTAAGCTTAATAATTTCACTCAAGAAAGAAAAAAGCTTAATAATTACTCTTCGGATATGAAATGAAGTAATGTATCTAAAGCAGATATAAGTTGACCAAGCACATCCAGTGGCTCTGAAATCATACAAAGGAAACTATCTTCAATTCAAATTTACGCCAACTGACAGCTTCAAATACTAAGTGGCTCATCATTTACAAGATTTGATTCCTTTAAAAAAATAGATTAGTGCAAGTAAGAAACATAAGGTGTACAAGGAATATCTTGAACTCATTAACAAATGCGAGAATCCGAAGGCATGCAACTTTGCAAGTAACAACTGGCCAACACTTAATAAATACAAAACGAAAGCAATTCTCCAACCTGTATGAATTTTGGATGTGTATTGGAAGTAAACATGCCATTTATCCAAACCTATAAAAATAAGCTAAAAGGCGATGTAGTGAAACTTCAGTTCCTCGGTGTGCCACTACTACTTGCAGCAGAGTTCTTCCCAAAATACCTCTGTCAATAACCAAGGAAACAAATAATTATGTTTAACTGTAACAAGAAGAAAAAAGTAAAAACCAGTAGGTGTAACTAGTAACCAGTTGGCAACAAAATTCCAAGAAGATTGAGAACATATAAAATATGGTGTCAGAAGGGGCTGATGGCTCAAACTTTCCAAAGTGCTCACCTGCTTTCCAAAGCTAAATGGAACGTATTTGTACTTGATCATGTGCATGACTTGGCGCTTCATTGTGAGGACAAACAGAACAATCCAATAGCAAAGTAATATGGGCCAGAAAACAGGGACATCAAACAAAGAAAAGAAGGTCATTAACAAGGCCACACAGAAAGCCTTGGTGATGGAATACCTGAAACCACAACCGAAAGAGCAATTAATTATGGTGTTCAGAATTCACAGAAGTCCCACTTGGGAACATAAAAGCAGTACCAAACAGATGGTAATAGCATATATAAGAACTAAATTCTGGCAAGTACTCTAAACAGGACAATGGCTAACAAAGCAAACGTGATTAGGTTAATTCCTACCTGCCCCTCAGGTTTACCTGCAGCAGTATCCTTAGTTACATTTATCTATGATGCCATCCATACAAAATTGGTATTTCTTGGTCCCAGGCCTCAAGAGTTTGAATGGGAAAATGCATCCTCAATTACCAAGCAAGAAACAAAATTTTCAGAAATAAAGCCCAGAAAACAGATAATGATAAGAATTAAATACATATTATGAGTTTCACAACATGAAAAAAACTCATTCCAAATCCGATTGTCTTATTTGAGATTTGGTGCTTACCATACAGTACTTTTAACAGATATGTTGTTGGATTGGATCACTGGAGCCCTCAAAAATACAAGCAACTAGAGGCTTAGTTTTAGCATCTACTCAAGGATCATGCAAAGGGACAACTTGATAAAGAAAAATAAGCAAAATGATTCATCAAGCTAAGAGTTGTACAAGGAATTCATCAATTACCAGAACTTAAACTCAGGAAGACAGCGAATGAAAGGCTTGAACTCATCTGACCCTTTTGTAGGCAACGAAGCTCCATCCAAAACTTCAAGTTCAGGATCAACTTTTGGCGACAGAAACCCAATCAACAAATTCAAGATATAAATCCCAAGTCCATATGACACAATGTAAAAACCCTGAACATAATAAACTCGCAACACATAAATTGCTGCAGCGGCAAGAGTTCCCAACCACCTTTGCATAGGATGAGGTGTTGATTGATCCAGATAGAACTGGAATGCCCTAGAGAAATCATTTCTCCACTTGGCAAGAGGTGCTACAGTGGAGGCAGCATCACCTCCATCTCCTTCCATGATCTATTACGTTCTTATTATCCTATACATCCAAGAAGGAACCAAACATAACTTAATATGAAAAAAGGGCATGCAAAAGAAAAAAATCGTTTTACACTACCCATTCCATACCAATGTTATTCTCCAAGTAATAAACATCTGAACGGGAACTCAAAATCCAGTTCTAGGATAAATTGCAATGAATAGTCCAAATCCAAATAATTTAACATTTGATAATTTTCTTTATTTTCTTCTTCCATAATTTCTAAGTAACCAAAAAACAAATTAACAACCCACTATTTCTCCACCCAGTATATAATTTTTCATATAAAATCAAAATGATAGTTAAAATTTAACCGATAAAAACCAATATAGCAATAAATGAAGGCAGAAAATAAAAGCTGACCCTTAAGAAGCGTCGTAGTCAGGACTGGCCCCAGCAGCCTACAGATCCGATAAAAGGGTATAGAAGGGGTGAAGTAATGGAAGCGATCTCTGGTTTCTTGGGTATCTTTGTTATGGAGTCGTATTCCCTCAAAACAATAAATTTTGCAGGTTAGGCGCTTTTTTGGGTAAATTAAACTCAAATTTTACGGGTGAGCATTCAAAGAATCGAATAATCAAACTCAAATTTTAAAAAATCAAATCTAATGATATTTTTAATCCAACTGAATCCAATTAAAATTTTACAAAATTAATTAAATCAATATATTTTTATTTAATTATTTAAATATTTTGATTTTTTAATAAAATAAATATATAATTATTAAAATATATATTTAAAAAAAAATCAAATCAAATTAAATAAATTAAAATTTAAAAAAATAATTTTTTTAAATCAAATTAAATTAAACCGATTAAATTAAATTCAATTTAATTTTTAGTTGATTTTTTTTTTCTTCCCCTCTTTTAACTATTAACTAATATAATAACAATTCTTCAATTGCATTTTGTAATGAAAATATCACTCAAGTTATACATATCCTTTTTTAAATGTTTCTAAACCTAATTTCAAGTAATTTTAAATTTTGAAAATGTAAAAAGAAAAATTCATTAACAAATATAATTTTTAAATTATAAAAAAGAAAAGGTTCAATCGTCAAATACAGTTAAATGGAACAATTGCTTCCGCTCTTGGACATTTTTCTCAACTCTAGAAATGTTAGCAAACCGTCAGCAAAACAGACGGAAATTAGGTTTAAGGACGTTCAAGAAAGGTTAATATAACATTATTGATATTTTCGTTATAAAATAAAATTTAAGGATCATAATATTTATTAGTCAATAATTAAGAGATCATGATTGTAATTTACGCGGCCTTTCTTCGACACAAACTTTTGGCTTCTATCAGCATCGCTGGATTTTTTTTTCTTTTTTCCTCTCTTTTTAAAATTTTTCTCGTTTTCAAATTATAAAAATAAGACTAATTGTATTTTTATTTTTCAGTTCAATCCATAAGAATGTCAATATCATATATGCATATACACATACCAAAAAAACAATATTGAATTTGAAATGAATTGGGAGAATTCTAATTGTTGGAATGAATAATATTCATAAATAGAGAAAAAATTTAAAAAAATGTTAAAAGCAAAATCAAATAAAAATGATTAATTTAAATTATATTCAATATGTTCAATTATTAATAAAAATTTAATTTAAAAAAAAATGAATAGTTGATAATATAACCTTCTACTACTATGTAGAAAAAATTCAATTGAGAAATATATATAAAATATGTTTTAGCTCTATATTCTATATGTGTTGAGGTTCAACTACAACCTTATAAAAGTATTATTATTATTTTTATTTTTTATTGCTATTTTTAAAGTACATATAAAAAATTCTTATTAAAATATATTTAATTTTATTATTTAGTGTTTGAAAAAAAATTTAGAGAACAATAAATCATACCAAATACTTTTTAGATATGATTTTGCATGATTATATTATTTTTATAAATATTAGCGGTGTTAAAAAATAGTTTATAATTTTTATTTTATTTAATATTTTATTTTTTATTATATATATATTTTTTATATGTCATATTATTTATAAAATTATATTGATTGTTAAAATATTTAAAAAAAAAAATTATGTGACACATAATTAAAAAGATGAGAAATTTTTTACAAGATATCATAATTATTTTTGATGTATTGCATATCTTAACATGAAAAAAATTTGACCTCGAGACCTTCTAAAAAAATTATAAACATCTTAATATTGAAGTTAGGTTTTAGTGGTATTATGAAAAGTTCATAGTACCATGCACTTTGAATTCCAGGTGAAGAGTTTAATTAAAAAAAAAAAAAAAAAAGGAAGTCCTTTGGCAAATAAATATGAACGGAAAGCCCATTTTGCCCTCCCATTTCTATGGGATATTTTACCAGCATCCAATACCTTCGTAGTAAAATTTCACCCACTCACAGAGCTCAAAGTTGAAGACCGTCCATAGCCCTCACAATCGAAGAGGAAGAATATGGGGACCCTTGGCAAAGCCATATATACCGTCGGATTCTGGATTCGCGAGACCGGCCAGGCCCTTGATCGCCTCGGCTGCCGCCTTCAAGGCAACTACTACTTCCAAGAGCAACGTAAGCTTCTCGTTTCTCCAAACCCTAGATCCCACCTCTATTCCATCGTTATAGTACTCTCCTTGTTTGTTTCAGTATCTGAATTCGCTATCTCTTTTAATGTTCCCCAGATTAGATAAGTTTTTATGGAATGTCATTCAAATGATTGTTCCCTGTTGCATTTGATTGTGTGATTTTTGAATGTTAACTTTTTAGCTTACATTTTAAGGCTATTGATTATGTAATTTTTGAATTTTAAGGTTAACCTTTTTGTATTGGTTCTTAGGTTTCCTCTATGATTATTGCTTCCCATAATATATTGACATGACCAAGGATATTATTGTAGATGGACATGGGATGGCTTGATTCGGGACTAGTGACTGTTTCAATATATAATATTTTGAAGTGACAGTTTCAATATATAACATTTTGAAAATATATTTATTCTTAAGGTAGTGATTCTAATGATGTATATTAAATATCCTAAGGTGTGTTCTGAAACCAAAGGGAATGCTTGAGAAGCAGCTGAACTGTGGAATTAGACTGTTTGGTGAATTCCTAAAGGACTGTGGAGGATTCTTCAAGTTTGGACGACATATCTGTCTTGCCCATAATTACTATAACACACTCTACAATTCCCATGTTAGTGGAACTTTATGAGAGAATGCTTCACACCTCTGGTATTGTTTGAGGCTGTGATACATTCTGCTAATGCTGTAAAGTTATTAAATGTTCCTAATTAATTTCATGTTACTCAATCCAATACCTTGTTGCTTCTCATCTGCCTTTAAGTATTTTTATGTTCCTAAATTTGTATTATCAAAATCATTGGAAGTGGTAGCTCACAATACTAATGCTTTTGGTGGTCTTGTGTAAGTTAGATGCCTTATCATAACTTCTTGTTTTTGTCATGGAGGAATATAAAATGTGTTATGCTGTTCTAGTTTGTAATCTATTTACTAATTTTGTAATTTTGTTTATGTTTTAGTGTCTAGACATCGAACTCTCATGAACATATTTGATAAAGCCCCTGTGGTTGATAAGGAGGCATTTGTGGCCCCCAGTGCCTCTATCATTGGGGATGTTCAAGTCGGAAGAGGATCATCTATTTGGTATGGATGTGTTTTGAGAGGTATTATTTATAAGGCTTATTCTAGAGACAGTGCTTTTAACTTTTTTGTTTATTAATTGGTGACTTGGTTGGAGACCTCCCTCAATCATCTTTATTATTATTTTTTATGTTAGTGTATAAAAGATAATGATGCCCATTTTATCATCGAGGTGGAGAAAAAATGAGAAATGATGTCTGTTTATTTATTGTTGTGATTTCCATGGTTCTAGTATAATGGAATTCTTTGGCATTTTGAATATGCAATGGTTGCATATCTGATTAGTTTTGAGATTCTTTCATTTATATGCTTTTATTGAATCTCAAAACTAATCAGATGATATGCAAGCATTGAAATTTTGACCCATGATGTGACCAGCCACTATTATTAATGAATATGAGGCGCATCTAAACAAGTCAATATAGATTCTAAATCAGTCAGCATATAATTATCTTTTGAATTTTTGGTGTCATATTTTGGGATTCTCCACTGCTGAAGGTAAATGAGGCAACCCTGTACTTGCTTGTATATTGGGAATTATAAGTTTCTTATAAATTCTACAAGTTCGATCAGATGTGAAATCTAGAAAATCTTTTTGAGGTTTTTTTTTGTTGATTTTTTTTTTTCTTTTGTTTTTGTTAATAATCATGTCCATTTGCTTTGTGGATAGGCGATGTGAACAGCATTAGTGTTGGAGCTAGAACTAATATACAAGACAATTCCCTTGTGCATGTGGCAAAATCTAATCTAAGTGGGAAGGTGCTACCTACAATAATTGGGGACAATGTTACTGTAGGTGAGTAATATGGTGATTTGAGATTAACCAACCTGATCTGTGTCGTCAACCGTTTTATGCATTTTGATCTAAAATTTGAACTGGGCAGGTCATAGTGCTGTTTTACATGGTTGTACTGTTGAGGATGAGGCTTTTGTTGGCATGGGAGCCACGCTTCTTGATGGTGTTGTTGTCGAGAAACATGGCATGGTTGCTGCTGGAGCCCTTGTGAGACAGAACACTAGGATTCCCGCTGGAGAGGTATGGCTTTCAACTGTCTCTTTTTCTGTATACAATGTACTTGGCTTTTAATGTTTTTTTTTTCTTGGCAATTGTTCATCTTATGCTTTGAACTAGTACTCGATAAGACTTGTCAATCTAATTGTTAAGATGCTTTATGCCTATCCAGGATGAATGAAACATTTAATTATCCATAATGTACATTGGAAGTAAAATTTTGAAGAAATTTGAAGCAATATTGTAATGGCAAACAAATAAGCAGGTTCACAAAGCCTTCATGTGGTGCTGCTCTTGTGAATACTTTTACGATTCGTGAACAATATTTAGTAGGTAAATGGATTAGTGATTTGAACTTGTTGTGAATAAACATGGTAACGGGATAGCTGTCGTTGCTTGTGCATGATCTTGATCCTCCTGTCACTCAAATGAATTGCACTAATTGTGTCTGAATCATGAATTGTGTGAATTTCTGATGGGCATCAAATAGTGTTAGGGAAAAGGAATATGATTCTAGCACACCACTTTTCCTTGTTCTGTCTGCTCCCCTGTCTATCCTTATTTTCTTTATCCCCTCTTCTCTTTCACAGTATTAAAATGATTAAAGTTATATAATAAAGTAATAACTTGAGTTGTTATTTTTTTTTTTATTTCCAATAGAAAATGTAGAAAAAGCTACTTCAATTTCGTACCTCTTATAGAATGTTTTTCTATAGTTTGTCTTTGTTGAGGATGTCAAATATGAGTGGGATTCATCATCCAGAGGTTAAATTTTTTTTTTTCCCCTTGTCCTTTTCTCTTTTTTAGCCTGAGATCTGTTTCCCACTACTTGATACTGCTTCCTGAAAGTTACCTCGCATAATTAAAACATTCAAGACGTGGTTTTTAAAATCCCAGTATAAATTGTTTCTGGGTAACATATGCAGGTGTGGGGAGGCAATCCAGCAAAGTTCCTGAGAAAGCTAACTGATGAAGAGATAGCCTTTATTTCAGAGTCAGCCACCAATTATTCCAATCTTGGACAGGTTCATGCTGCTGAGAATGCTAAACCTTTTGATGAGATTGAGTTTGAGAAGGTGCTGCGCAAGAAATTTGCTCATCGTGATGAAGAGTATGACTCAATGCTGGGTGTTGTACGTGAAACTCCCCCAGAACTTATTCTTCCAGATAATGTCCTACCAGATAAAGCCCCCAAGGCAAAATGAGATTTTTCCGCAAGGCTTTCTCTCTTAAAATTCAAATTTCATGTTTGATTTTGGAGGAATATTTGTTAACTTGTGCAAATACAAGAAGGGGGGATCACTTTCTTACCCAATAATACCAGACTCGTTTAGGGCAGAATTATGTCTCCTTTTAGCTTTTGGCTCTGCTCTACTTGTGGTCGTTCAGACTCCTTTCTTCCATGGGAGAAGTTAACGCCATAAAGCGGGATTTTTATTTTGATGTTTATTCGATCCTTATACCAGGACCTGTAGTTTTTATATGATTTTGGTGATATTATGATATTGACATGACTAATTAGTCTTGTACTTCGTTGATGCCATATTGACATGGTGGCAGATGGGCCGTTGATTTTAATTTGTTGAGATGCTGGATAAGAGAAGAGGGGCCTATGATTGGTTTTTTTATTGTTTTCATTTTTGATATTTCCATGTTTGGAGAAGTGATGGTAATGATGGTCAGAGTTTTTCATACATAAGAATATGGTAAAAGTTTTTGCCGACTCTGACATCCTTCGTGTAGAGTATAACATGTATTGTATTTATTGGGGAAATTTTTAAGTAAATTTAGTTCATTATTTAAAATTTTAAATTAATTAATGGTGATTTAATATATAAATATGTTAATTATAATAGGAATTTGTGATTTTTTACTTATTATATAATTTCATGAATAATTATTATTTAATAATATTTGATTATTATTAATAGTTGATAATCATGCATGATAAATTATATTTAAGATTTTTTTTTTTGGATTTACCGTGTGGCAAAATCAAATAAATCAAGCGTTTTTCTTTTCAATTTTTAACTGCACTTTAGTAAATTGTCCCATTTAAGAGAACTAGAACTATTAGATGCATGTATATGTTTTGACTAATTTGGTTTCGACTGTGTTTTCAAAATTATTTTTATTTTTTTAAATAATTTCAAAATTGTTTTCAAAACAATTCTTATGTCTTTGAATGTTATAGTATGGATTGACCTGAGCTGAGTATGTGTTTAGAAAATGTTATTTTGTAAAGATTTGATTTATCCAAGCTGTAATTTTTTTTTATAGTTTGATTCACAAATAGATATAGTAAGAATACAAGTATATTTAAATAATTTATTCAAATACATTTATTTTATTGTATATAGTGGTTTGAAAGGTTGATGATGCGGCTTGACATGTTAGATGATGCATCATGGTCGGATGGGTGTATCTAATAATTTATGAAGGTGACGTTGTTGGCTATTAGCAAATTATTAAACAGCCATGATTGTTGTCATTATTTGAGCATCCGCACGATACAAGCATATAGCCATTGTAGGTGGATTTCCCTGCTAGAGTTTCTGAGTTGAATTGTTCTCTTCCATTAAAATGTACTAAATGAGTCTCTGAGTTGAATTGCTCTCTTCCATTAAAATGTACTAAATATAAATATAGGGTGCTCGATTTTTCAACGTAAACAATTTTCACAGCTTTACTCTGTTTTCCCACTAATTTCTATTGGGCTATCAGATTAGCAAAGCTTTGATTGGTGGTAAGGGATAACTTGCATAAATATAAAATATGTACACTCATTCAGCTTATGGGATACTAGTCCATGTGCCAAAAGCCTGAAAATGAATAGAAATCCCATGCAACAAAAGTATTTAATATTAGTGGTGATTAGATTCCTTTATTAGCAATTATTACATGTAGCTTGGAATCTGAAAAAGCCAAGACGCCATTCCCCGTGATTTAAGTTAAAAAAGTGTCTTGTTCTGGTTGAAGTCAAAAAAGGGTATTCCCTCTACTCGAATCCATATCCCCATTTTGATTCGTTTCTCCCATTTGTTGTTTGGTTTTTCTTCAATTCCTCCTAATTCATTCCTTTTCTAATTCATCTTTTGTGTTGTCGGTTTTTTCTTTGTTTTTGCCCTCCAATCATTTTTAGGGTTTCCCAAACTTTATGTAATATATATACCCTTCTAAATCTAATCCATTTATTTTGGAGAAGCAATTATGGTTTCTTTCAAAGCACTTTGCACGAGTTCTTTTTGAAGATTTAGAGCATTAATTAATTAAAAAAAAATTGCCATAATTTGTAAAAAATGACAATTAATTATGATGTTATATATCTTTGGTTATTTCTATTTGCACGCAGGTAATTTTGTAGTCACTATTAATCACACGTTTGCATATTATTTAGAAAGTATTTAGATTGTTGATTGATAATTGACAATTTAAAATAAAAATATTTTTTAAACTTAATAAAAACTCTAATTGATAATTATAACTCCTATCAACTATTAAATTTTATCGATTCGTTTGAATCGACAATTGATTTTTAATAGTTGAACATCTAATTAACGATATATATATTTTTAAAAGACAATTAAATTTTATAATTGAGTATCTAAATACTTACTTAATATTCAAATAATATATATATAGTGGGTGAGACATTATATATATTTTTTGAGGTGGGTTGAGGCATTGTAATTAATTTTAGTTGCTAGTGGATGTAGCTAGGGTAGCGAATACTTAAAAAGTAAATAAAGAGGATAATCTAAAATTTCATTCAGTGCTATATTGAAAATCAAGAAAATGTTACGACCATAGAGAAAGCCTTTGTAAATTATTGCAAGGAAGCAAGTGATGACCCTAATGAGCATTATGAGCAAAAGACGGCAATAAATTAAAAAAGAAAGAAAGAAAGAAAAGGTAATGCTCCGAAACACTCATGCGCCGAAAATATGTTTTAGAATTTTTGATGGAGAAAATAGAAGTTATAATCAAAAGCAAGTAAAAGTAGCGTGCATAACCCCACTTGTGACCCTTTTTTGCTTTCATAATTGGCCGGATGTCTGTTTTTCACGGTCATGCTGACAAAACTGAGGATCATCGTGACTGTGAAATGGATAAAAAAAATATCAAAATTAATCAATCAAATTATTTTATTTATTTAACTTATAAAATGCCTTTATATCATAAAAGATATAATCCAAATTTTTTTTTCCATAAATCATCCTTATTTAAAAATTTAATGAGATTTTATATCACAAAACTAATTATTTGGATTTCAATCGATTAATTATTTATAAAACATATAAAATAAAATCTTAATATGATTTGCATGTACTCTAAATAAATTATAATTATACAAAATTAAAAAAATTATATTATTTTCGTAAGAATCGTAATATTAATAATTGGTGTTAAATTATAAGAAATTTTTTTTAGATAATAAATATCAAGAATTAATTTGTATTATATAAATGTCATTATATGAATCTTTTAATAGTATAATATTATTTTTGAAATCTATAGTTTCTCAATTATATCAAACTCGTTATAATTTCCAGATAGAAATTATAGAGTTATCCGATTTCACAACTCACAAATCTTTCTTTGTTCTTGTTCTCTTTTGTACAAGAAAAAGAGTCTATTTATCAAGAAATGCATAATGGGGTGGCGGTGGTGGGGGGCTATCGCTCTCCTGTTTATTCTCCAATCTCCAGTCCCCACTCCCACCCACCAACCCTAATCGGCAAATCCTTTTTGGATTTTGCCAAACAGAGAATACAGCCGGTGAATGTTTAGATGTAAGAATCAGCTGCTGACGAAATGAAATTTTTACAGTGGTCCACTAATTTTTAGAAAAAGAAAATGAATAAAATGGTATTTATGTAATTTTTTTGAAGGACGGGGCTATTTGGTAAAAGAAGTATACTCGAACTCGGCTTCTTTCTATAAATACAAAGCAAAGAGGTTAAAGAGAGAGGGGCAAAGGCAAAGGCAAAGACCAGTGGGTATCAGAGACAGAGAGCTGCCAAAAGGAAAGAGAAGAGAAGAGAAATGGGAGCTGAAGCCTTGCCCAACAACGGAGAGATTGCTTCGGCTGCTCTTCCACCTCTCATACTGGGTCTCCAGCCTGTGGCTCTCATAGACCATGTGGCCCGTGTCGATCGGTCTTTGCTCGATCAAATCCCCGGTGACAGCGGTGGCTCAATACCCGTAACTGCCCACTCTTTTCATTCAATTTTGGTCCTTCCATTTGGGAATGTTTTTGCTTTGAAGTATATCTTAATTTTTTACATAGATTCTGCCTTGTTTCTATATTTGCATTTTGGTATACATTTCATCAAGATCACCCCATCTTTATTATTTTTGTTCCTTCATTAGTGCCCACATGTGGGCTCGAGTCTTTGAGCTTTTAATGAGATATTTACTGTTGTTACTCAAGTAAGTTGCATCATAATAAGAAAGTTAGATGTGTCAAGTCTAAATTGTAATGTAAGTATTTAATTTTAATTATTATAACATTTTAAGTATGCTTCTTTTATTCTAATCCCTATGTAGTTATGCCTTTTTAATTAGTTTTTAATGATTTCTTAGATTTTTTGGCCCTTTTTCCCCCTTGATGTTACAGTTTTATCTGTTTTCCTCTTATCTCTTTTTAGCCGTTTAGTTGTTCTTTATTACCCATTTTAGGCATGATGTGTTGTATTCTTGATTTCCTCTATACATGCACTTTGCTTTTCTTGCTAAATTATTATTATTTTTTTTTATCAAGGAAATTAAATTTAGAGGAAATTTTGGGTTGTGTAGGTTGCAATTCATGAGCTTGAGCATATTTTAGGAGAGGTGAAAACTCACACACTTGCTTCCCCTGATGGTACATCTCCTATAAAGACAATTGCTGGAGGTAGTGTAGCAAATACTGTTCGAGGTCTTAGTGCAAACTTCGGAGTCTCTTGTGGAATTATTGGGGCTTATGGGGATGATGAGCAAGGCTGTTTATTTGTAAGTAATATGGGTTTTAGTGGGGTGAATCTTTCGAGATTGAGGAGGAAGAAAGGACCCACTGGTCAGGTGATCTTCTTCTTACAAAGTTTCTATAAAATTAGAATAACTTTGAATGTCTTATTTTTGTGATTTGGTAGTAACCAGTTTACCGCAGTGTGTTTGTCTGGTCGATGCATTGGGCAATCGTACAATGCGACCTTGCCTTTCAAGTGCTGTGAAAGTTAAGGTGCATGCTTCTGTTGTGCCTTTTGTTTGCTTACTATGCCTTTTGATCTTTATCAACTTTAAGTATGTTGCTGTAACTTCATATCCAATATGAAATTTCTCAAACATTCTATTATTTTGGTTGGTTTTAGGCTGATGAATTGACCAAGGAGGATTTTAAGGGCTCCAAGGTTAGGCATCTCTCAGTAGGATTAATTTTGTGGGTTAATTCTATTAATTCCTTTTTTCTCATCTTACTTCTGTTCTGTCTTATGGTTGTTATTTTTGGTTTTCTCATACTGTGTCCCACAAATTTGTCATATTAAAATCAATATTTGATTATGGAATATAGAAGCATTCTGTAGCATGAATATGCATATTTATGATAGTTGCATCTCACATCAAAGATAACCAGTAGCATAACTTTCTCTATTGCTAATTGTCTGAAGCTGGTAACATTAGCAATTAATAATTTTATTTTTGTTAATAGTGGTTGATAATGAGGTATGGAATATTCAATATAGAAGTTATTCGAGCAGCTATTCGGATTGCAAGGCAAGAGGGTGTTTCTTTCTCTTTGGATTTGGCTAGTTTTGAGGTATTACTTTCATCAAGCTTAGGCATACAGATATGGAAACAACCTTATTTTGGAATATCAACGTGTTTCTGTGTTGGCTGTATATCTCCATGAGTTGTAATTTTATACGTGTCATCATGAAGTATGCTGTTTCCTTATTTCAAGGAGTTGTAATTTAATTCACATGTCATCATGAAGTATGTTGTTTCCTTTTGGCATTGGACTGATTTTTTTTTTCTGTGATTGCTATTTTCAAAGGCCCAGTGACCTACACTTCCTTTATCAATATATTAACTTGCAGGATTTAACTTTGATCAGATGGTTCGAGACTTTAAATTTCAACTCATCGAGTTGCTTGAGTCAGGGAATATAGACCTCTGTTTTGCTAATGAGGACGAAGCAATGGAGCTACTGAGGTAATTCCTTATTTTGGTTATGTTCTTGATTTAACTTGCAAAGACAAGTTACTCTGAGTTTCACTTTTTTGTCTTACAAATTGTTCCTGATTTTAGTAATGGGTTGCTAATGTCCCTTGAAATGTTTATAGAGGTGAACAAGCTGCTGGTCCTGAGGCTGCCCTGGAATTTTTGTCCAAACACTGCAAGTGGGCTGTAGTAACTTTGGGTCCTAATGGGTGCATAGCAAAGCATGGAAAAGAGGTTAGCATCTCCTTGTAGATTTCAGCCAGTTTATGAATGCTAGAATCATTCGCAATTGCTTAAAAATTTATGGCTTTGGCGCTGTGCCCTTTCCGTAACAATTATTAAACTATTAGTATGGACGTCTAAAAAATATATAAATAGAGCATCGCCTCATTTTTATCCTTTCCTCAAATCCATGTTTGCCTTTTGTTTTGGACTTGTCTATTGTTCTTAGTTTCTAGCATGAACATGAGCTACATTCTCTCCGCAATTTATTTCAATCTGTAAATTGTCTTTAGCTCTGGCATTATGTTAAAAATTTTGCCAACATGTCAGACTGTCCGGGTTCCAGCCATTGGGGAAGCAAAGGCAACTGATGCCACTGGAGCAGGAGACCTCTTTGCCAGTGGATTTTTGTATGGACTGGTCAAGGGATTATCTTTGGAGGAATGCTGCAAAGTGGGTGCATGTAGTGGTGGATCTGTAGTTCGCTCCCTTGGGGGTGAGGTAACCCCAGAGAATCGGCAATGGATGTACAAGCAAATGCAGATAAAGGGCCTTACTATTCCTGACATCCGCAATTAATGCCACAAGTTGCATAGAAGTGATTGCTTTCTTTTCAACCAATTGCTTTGTGAAAGAGGCAGCTATAGTTGCATTTTGGGGCTAATTTTATGAAATCAAAGACAACTATTTCACTGTTGGAACAAGTGCAATATTTTGATTGTTGAATCACTAAAAAAGGGTTAATTTTTGTGAGACCTAACTAAGCTTGTGTGGCGCATATATAATGAACTATTAACAAGAGACGGTATTTAGCTTGTCCAACAGAAGAGCATCTATGTTTTTTCGCATTCTACTTGATAAGAACAAACTGTTTCCAACTTTCCACGCAGCTGCTGAGTTGTTTCAAATATTCACATGGATGTTACGAACCTGCATGACTTTGCCCCACTATGCTCTGTGGCATTCGACTTGATAAAAACAGGCAGCTTTAACTTCTATGCAGCTACAGAAATATATTCATTCTCAGATGGTACATCACAATGGCTATATTAGACTGGTCTTTCCAAGTGCAATCACATTGTCGCTTTTGAAGAGTCCAAAATCAATAGATTAATTGATTTTAATTTTAATATTCATTTAACAAATTAAATTATAATATATTTTGATATATTTTATGCACTTTTTAAAGACAAGGCTACCTTGTTAAATTCATTGACGTCGTCATTGCAAAAGGGGCCAATAAAATTACAAATATAAGTTGTTTATACAAACTAAGGTACTATCACTCAAAAAAAAAAAAAAAAAAAAAAAATTAGAAATCTGATGATCTGATACAGCCAATCCTAAATTCCACTCCTCATCCAGGCGGAAAAAAATAATAATAAAAAAAAAACTTGGCATTTGCATATCACTAAATCTTCGGTAGATTGCTTATGCAAGCAACTTTGAGAAACATACAAGGCGTTCGCTATTTAATAAACACTTCAACAGTTCAATATAATTTGAAAAGCAAAGGTGCAGTAATCACAATTTTTATCCGAGCGCAGAGTACCATATCTGCTCCCAAACAATTCTCATGGCTAACTCAGTGTTATTATTCCCACAATTTGCCTATGCTGCTAGTCTCGTCAATGTTTAATCAATTCTATGGTAAAAACTAACAGCATCGCATTAGAAAACCATTGAGTTCAATGATTGTTTTTGAGTATTAAAGTAAATTGCAGATATAAGTTCACCAGAAGCTAGCATAAAAATGTCAGCACCAATGAGGCAAAGATAAATTGCATAAAAAAAATTTCAGAAAATTATGTCATCCGTGGTGCCATTCACTTTCAACTAAATCCCGCAAGCACGTTTGAGAACATCAACTAAAGACGAGGGCAGAGAAACAGCTGTTGTTCTTGCATCCTCATATGTCCATCGGAGCCACACCTTCGTCAGCAGCAGCAGCAGCAGCAGCACCCTGATCAGTCCCTTGACCTTGCTCTGAATCAGCTTCAGGTTCAGCAGCAGGACCCTCTGGCTCTCCGACAATTTCAAATGCATCAATTAACTGTTGTACAGTTTCCTGATCCAGTATATGGAACGCCTCCCCAACTCCTACTACTGCAACTGTGCAGATGGAACTCTTAAGTGTTTCTCCTTGTAAGGTTTCTCTAACTGCAATTAAAGCATCCTTGACCAGATCGTCCCGTGAAGAGTCTGTGAAGTTCTCAAACCTGCGTTCCAAGTATGTCTTTGCAGCTTGTGACCGAGATCCAATAGCAAAAGCCTGATATTCAAAGTAGTTCCCACTTGGACAATTGTAATAGAGGTGAGCTCCAGATTCATCCAAGCCTGCTGCCAGCAGACCAACACCATAAGGTCGTTTCCAGGAGCGTTGGGTGCAGACCTGCCATTAAAATATATCACCTCTACATCAACTCCTGATGGATGTAAAGTTCTCCTGTATTAAACTAAAATTTAACCAAAAACTTAAACTCAGTCTAAAGTCTAAACATAACACTAACAAGCATGGCACAGTAACTTAGTGCTATGAAGCACACATGAGAGAGAATAATATCTATTTACCATCATTAAGAAGCAGCAAAATACGCAAATAGATTTAACCTTACCACCATTTTGAGAATGAACTTCCACAAGGATGAAACGAACAATTTTTTCCCCCTGAATAGGTGAAAACTTAGAATCTCTGACTTAACATCAAGATATCAATGTTCCACAAATTGTGAAAAAAATAAGGCATAAATGTGTTCTGAAAATTGATACATAGAGAACAGGAAGGCATGGAAACACATTAGCTGAACTTCAGGCGTGTTAAGAACTTAACATGCAATGGAAGATATTGCATGAACACATGTTTGTCAAGGTGCAACTACTCAGGACAGTGTGCGCCTCTGAAAGAGAGTGACTTCGATAAGAAAAATATTTGCAATGTGATTACAAACCAACGCTAGGAGTATTTTCAGCAAAGCTAGGAGTATTACAAACATGATAACGTGAAAACTAAAAATAATGATAGGGTAACGGCATGAAGTCATCTCTTAGCATTTAATACCCTTCTCCATATAAACAGCAAATATAACCACACTTGTGTAAGTAAGATACAGTAAGTTCTGCAAAGCCATGTGTACATATGCATGGGTATAGTACATCAACATATCACATCTATTACACAATTTTAGCACCCAGATTGTATAGGTATAAAAACACTCTTGTCCAACCTGGACCCCTTTTCTGGTCATCTAGTGTTATTATGGAACAGATACACGTCAATCATGTTTCCAGGTCCAGAATATGTATGTCTTTGACATAGAAAAAGAGCCTCATATATCATGTGAGTCTGTGGTTAGAAGGAATGCAGCAGTATAGCTTGGGTAGGTTAAACAACGTGGTTCTATAATAGCATATCATGTGAGTCTGTAGTTAGATGGAATGTGACAGTTCAGCCTGTATGGGTTTAAAAATGTGGCTCGATCATTTGCAAACAAATACAAATCCCAGGGACAAATCCTTCCAGATCACATTGTTGATGATGATAAGGATATGACCAGGTATATTTCACACAGACCTTGATAAACTTAAGTAGTATGTGTATGGACATACCAATTAAATAAAATCTAAGCATGTCTCAATTTAAAAACAACATGTTGATTGTTGAGTACAGGGAAAGAGAAAAGGACTCAGCAAGGACAGGCATTCTTCCACAACCAGTTTGAACAGCAATCAAAATTTAACCCGACTCTTCCCAAATTTATGAAAATCAACCTTCAGAGAAACCCATGGCATACATTTATCTTGTAATCTGCAAGCTCCTTCACAAAGTTTCAATTGCAACAAAAGCATAAATCAAGTTGGTCAACACATGCATCAGTAAACAAACTTGTCCAGGAAAAGAAAACGAGGGAAAAGTAATAGTTGACATCTCATCAAAACTAGTAAAAGTGCATGAGAACAACCAATATTATGAATATATAATTTCTATTTGATGTCATTCTTACATGCACACGAGAATACACATCGAGTACTTTCCATCAACTTAGCCAATCATGACCATTTAATGGCTGAAATTTCAGAAGCAAATGAATTTCAAATTTATGACTGAATGACTTCCTCAAACTTGCATTCTTATAGACTTGGAAAGTTTTAAATCTCCCATTTTTTTAATACAAAGGAAGTGAAAGGCAGTTTTTTAGATTTTTTTTATATAAATAATACACACTTCCAATTTTGATCAGCATGTGGTCATAGGCGAAGAACTTCAAGTTGCAAATACAATTAGACAGACCCAAATGAATTCCCAGGGTTACAATTAAACTTGCTGATAAAAACTACAGAGAGTTGATACCTATATGCTCCAAAGAACACATTATAAAGTGACAGGTTTGCTCAATTGATCCCATATGAATTGTTGAGTACTGCATGATTGCAGTTGTTCTTTCTCATAGGAACTAAAATACTATAAATTACACCATCTTAAAATTCCTCAATTTTTCAATCACAGACAATTCTAAACACAAAAGCTCTCGACTTTTCATTAACTTCTGAATAGTTCATTAATAAAACTATTGGGGAGAATAAATCCAAGTCCTAATTATCTTAAAGATAACACCTACAACTAAAGGTCATAACTCTATAACATTGGCTTTTTATAGCAACAGTCTTTTGCATCCTAATAGCTAAAAAACGCACTCATAGTACTCAGTACTTCACCCAAAACCCTAGTTATAGCAAAATAGTAGCTCAGGCCAATTTAAAAGAAAACTCACTGGTACGAAAATTCAACGTAAACAAGAGTCCATTGCATTCAATTATCAGACAAAACAAATAGCCACGGGGCACCCTAGCTCCTAAAACTAAAATCATAACCCCAAAAATCCCACAATCTGAAAAAATTTAAGTAATCAATACCTCACAAAATTTCATCCAAATTAAAAATCTAAAAAATTTAGTTTGTAATGATTCACCTGAGCCTTATCTGCGAGTTGAACAACGAGCCGACCAACCGGAAGCGGGGACTCATAGGTAAAACTGTAGTTAATGCATTCGGATCTCATGTATCGTGAGAGAACGCGACCATCAGCGGTGAGGCCAGCGATAGCGACGCCGATGTGATCATCTACCTTGAAGATCTTTTTCTGGTGGGAGGAGAGCTCTGAGTTAGCCTTGTTGACGCACGCGAGAACCACGTGAGTCTTAGATCGGAGACCAATTGCCGCCGAACCCTGCTTGACAGCTTCCATCGCATATTCTACCTGGAATAGCCGACCGGCGGGGCTCCATGTGGTGACATCAGTATCGTACTGGTTCCTAAACATTGGTTTTTACTCTGATATATACGCTGTCGTTTTATCAGAACCAACACAAACTCTCTGTATCTGCAAGTGTTAATAGCTGCAAGAAAAAGAGTGTGTGAGGATGCAGAGAAAAAGCATTTGCAATTGCTCAACTCTGGAGTACACTGACTTCTTGTCCGGAACACAGCTATTACAATTTTGTATTGGGCCACCGGCTACTAAATTTTGGGTATGTAGACTCCATATTTTGGCCAACTTGTATTGGACCATTAACTTGGATAGGCTTGACTGAGATAGTAGCTTAAGCAAATAGAAAAGCCTTATAATATGTTTGTATTATAGGCTAGGTTACACCTTTTAATTGTCTTTTGAATAATACTGGCCTTAGATAATATTGGGATTATTCTTATATGAGTTTGCACAGTTCATTTAGAAATTAATTGATTGAAAGAGGCATTAATAACTTGTTGAAAATTATTCAATTTAGAAATTTGAAATAAACTTCATAACAATTAACATTAAGGCCCATTTCCTGCAAAGTTTCGAATTTAAACAAGGCAATTTGGGTTTGTTGGCACCGAAAAGTTGGTGACCAAGACCTGTACCTATTTTTAGAGGTCCAATTATTTTAAGAGCCTATGAGAGGACAATCTGATCACTTAATTAATTTATTAATTTTTATTTAATTAAATTAATTTTGGTCCATAATTAATGAAGAAGGCCGCTAGCTAATTTTAGAAGTTCAAAAGAAGAAAATCTAGAAAGTTTTATCAAGTTCCAAAAGATAAAAGGAATGTGGAGGAAATGAAAAAAAAAAAAAAAAAGAAGAAGCATCGGACCATTTTCATCTCTACTTACCATTTACCAGTTGGCTCCAGAAGGATTTGGTTGTAGCTTAGAGCTGTAGGGTTATTTTTCCACTTTCTTCAGATTCTTAGTATTTTATGCTAACATGGTGAAACTCTCTGATCGTCCTCTTTTGCACATGTAAAAACTGTTGTTTGAGCTTTCAAAATTAGCTAATAATCATCATTAATTATGGGTCAGTTGATTTAAATTAATTTAATTAAATAAAAAGTAATAAATTAATCAAGTGATTAAATTATCTTCTTGTGGGCTCTTAAAGTAATTGGGCCTCAAAGAATAATTAGAGGCTTGACTTATTACCTTTTTGGTGCAGACAGGGTTGTTACTTGTTAGCATGTTGCTTGCATTCCCCAGTGAAAAGGTGAGCTTTTTAAGACTCTTTTATTTATCTGACTCTTAATTAAAGCTGAATGGCTGAGTTGGTATTCACCAAATTAAAGCAGAGCAACTTATAAAGGAAAGAGAAAAAGAATACAAAAGGGAGATGGATATATGTTTGTTTTAGATGCTTTGGATCCTGAGTTGTTCTTGCCATTATTGTGTCCAAGTGCTCCCAAGATTTATCACAAAAAAAGGCACTCTTCTTAAACCATTATCCATACTTTTGTTGATTCACTACACATGCAACAGTAAAAGATATTTTTGCATAACATCTTTATTGGTTTCTGGGTAAAAAGTTGAGCATCATGTTACCGTTGGTAGATTAAACCAAACTAAAATAAAATTTGTAGTTTATTTTTCAACTCTTTTAATATCTCATTTTAAATATTAGCTCCAATCCTGTAAATTTATTATTTAAGTCGTATAGACACATATTCCTATATTATAATTAAATGTGTTATTCTTTTAATATATTTTTTACTTAAGTGATTGGCATTGCACATGCATACTGTATACATGGGACATACCTTGCTCCATAAATACCTATTCAAATTAATTTCCTATATGAGGAAACTTCTCAACTCATCAAACTTAGCTGGATCTTTGTCTTTTTTTTTCTTTTTTTTTTTTTCAAATCAGTAATTGCCTTTTCTGTGAACCATAAATGGAGCTAGCTAGTAGACAAATGTGATTAATAAAAACATCAACATATGTTCAAAATTAGGAGAGCCTCAAGCTAACTAAGGTTTTACTAGTTAGTTTGGTTGGTAGCTAGACACAATAACTAGCTTCAGCAGATTTTCTCTTGTAGTGTTTGAACTAATTAAATAATTAATTAGTTTAAAATAAGATTAGAATAACTAACAAATAATTATATTTTTCTTCTCACTTGTGAAAAAGGATTAAAGTCCACTATGAAAAATTATTAAATAGAACGGAAAATTATTATTCAAGCTCACATAAAAATCAAACTATTATGCACATAGGACAAACAAATAAACTTATTGGTCAATTTATCAGAAGAAGCAAAAACATTAGACAAGTTTTAACTCTGTTTTGAGGGCAATACTTATTATATATATATATAATTAATAAAAAGCAAATAATAGATTGAACCTAGGTAAAGAAATATTTTGTGGGTCATAATAATTGCTAGTTGATCTAAATATCATTCTTGGAATAATTAATAATAAGTAGTGAAAGATAAATTTGACATAAATGAACAGAGAAAAGGTATTCATAATGAAATGCTTTAGTTAATGATGAAAAGTCAGCTTGTTTGGTCATAATCCTAATAATAAAAGTAAAAATTTACATACAGTTTCACATAGTTATATAGCCAGCTAATACGAAGCTGTTGATCACATAACAAAGAGATGATGAGATGTACCTAATTTATATATCTCAGACAGTCACTAATTAAATTCCAAGATTCAAAACTTTATTATGACCAGTTGCTGCTTCAAAATTCTTGGATTGGACCACCAAACACACAAGTATATGAATTGAGTTTTGTACCACTGTGTCTATTTATATTTTGGGGGGTCTCGATAGTTGGGTCGATGTTTTTTTCCAATTTCATTGGTCTTTGCTGGTCCCATGTGAACGAAGCGGGCTGAGTTTCATAATGATTGAAAGTTTTACTTGGACATTGGATATAAGGTTGTTAATTTTTTTTTTCTTAATAATTGCATTAAATTTATTTATAATTACTTTTTTAATAATAATTATTTACTATTACTAATTAAATAATTATCATTTATAAAAATTTTAATTTACAATTTTCGAAACTGAATTTTTTTATTTAAATAAAAAAATTAATTATTTTATTAAAAAATAATATTTAAATAAAAATTTAACTTAATTGTCATTAAATATATTAATAATAATAACTAATAATAATTTTATCAATACTTAATAACAAACAACTATTAACTAATACTCCCTCTATTTTTTTTATCTGTTATTTTAAAATTTTATTCATTTTCAGTTTTTAATTATCGTTTTAAATTTTCAAAATAATATTTATTCGCTTTTTTTTTATTTTATTTTTATAATATTTAATTATAATACAATAATTTAATTTAATATAAAATTAAAAATATAAAATTAAATAAATCATTTTAAATCTAAATAATAAGTATTTTAATATGTATATAAAATTTTAAATGACAGATAAAAAAATTAAAAATATATATATTTACAGTCAATTATCCACTATTAATTTGGCTAGTTCATTTTGGCTCAAAACTCATCATTAATACATACTACAACGAGGAACCTCCAATAGAACTTTAAGTCTAATTCTATGTGATATTTATAGAGTTTTTTTATCCAAAAATATATTTAACGTAATCCTTGTTTATTTATATTTTTTCCTTAAAAAAAAAATTATAAGCTATCGATAAAAATAAACAACAAATTACTAATTAACCCAAACAAAGTTTCATATATAAGATAATTTGCAACGTTGTTTTCAAATTTCATTACATCAATATACATCTTATCTTGGATTATCGAATTATTTATACATCATTATTATTAAATTTTTAAATTATTCGTAATCACTTCCTTCTTATTTTTAATATTGTCATTTGACTTCCCTCAAAAAATAATAATCCATACTATTTAATTATGTTATTTTAAAATAATAAATTAATGAAATTAATGACAATAATAAAATAAAATAATAAAAAAAATACATTTAAGAATGAAATATAAATCCTTAATGTTTGAATTAAAATAAAAATGTATTAATAATTTCATTTTAATTTCCTCCCCTACCGTTGCAAGCAGTCCCACTCCCCCCCTTTAAATATGTCCGCGTCCTTTTCTACGTGTAATACGCTAACATGCACGCAATTACACTGCGCTACATCACAGTGTAGCCCATTAAAGGTGTAAATGTAAATAACGCTGTTTTCTTCTCGAAAACACCCCTACTTTATTTTCTTTTATACCGAAAATACCCTTTTGTCTGTATCGTTGATTGGCGACAGCTTGCAGCATCCTCTCCTGCTAAACGACAATACTCGAACCATATTATTTTCGCTCACCGGCTCTGCCCGTCACGCTCCCTTAGCAGTCATCGGCCTATCATTTGCCTTCATTATCGTCATTTTAAAAAATCGCCGATAAAATCTCATTTTCTCGTGTCTGATTTTCTCGGCATTATTTCTCTTCTAGGTGTTCTTCCTCTCGTTTGACTCTACAGAATATTTATATGCACAGAAAGACCAGACACAGCCAAGGACGAAGAAAGAAAGAAGATAAACAAAAACCAAACGCGTAAAGAAACCCTAAAATAGTCTCTAAATGGAGTATCAACAAGCTTCATCTGCTGCTAGTTTCTCTAAAAAGCTCGCTAATGGCGGAAGCTTAAGTGGAAAGCATGTGTACGACGGCGTTTTTGGTGCAACGAAGGCTGGGTCTAAAATGGAGGATTACGGAGAGATATTTGGTGGCTCTGCTAATTGTTCGATTCCGATTCTTGATTTCCCCGAGCTGAAGGAGAGCAAGGCCTCGGTGGAAGCACGGAATTCGAGGCCAGACTATTCTAAGATTTTTGGTGGTTTTGGAGATTCGGATTTTGCTGTGCCTTACGAGGAATTATTTGCGAAACCAAAGAAAGTGAAGAATTCGTCTCAAGAAGCTGGGTATGTTAGTATTGTTTTGTTGAATATGCATAACATTTTATTTGCCTATTTTTGGTGTGGTTACGTAAGGAATGCTGCATTTTAAATTGTTAAGAAAGGAGGAGTAACTAATAAAATAAAGTTTATTAGGAGGATCTTTAATAATGCAAAGAGTTTAATTAATTGGTTTAAATGCTCACATTTTCAATTTTTATGGAAATAAAAATTGTAAAAAAATGAGCTTTTCTTGGTTGATATTTGGAAAGCCCAGTTATGGGCGTTTTTTATTATCAACTATACCTTTGCTTCTAAACTGGTGGAAGGGCTCCTAATCTGACCAGAAAAAGATTAATAGATGTTTTATCAATTCTGTAGTATGAGATTGAGAAAAAATAAAAACTTAAACTCTTTTTATCTCATCTTTAATTAGTAGTTAGTTTGGCAATCAAACAGAGCAGATGAGATACTTTTACCAGAAAAATTTTTTTTTTTTGCTGTTTAATCAACATAATTTCCTTTTTATTGCCGCTCTCTGACTTTCTCTCCGTTGTAATTGTCATTACTTATGTTGAGTCATGACTTAGCTCCATTATGTTAGATTCAACTTGTAAAGGTAGAAAACTGACCTGCAGAAGGGTTTTGTAGGGCTGCAGCTGAAGCAAGGTTTTACCCTGCTGGGCAAAAACATTCTAATTTTTCAGAAGAGAAACAAGCCCCATCACCCCAAGTATCGTTCCAGTCACTTGATGATGTGAAACAATTCAATCTTTCATATGACAAAAGAAACCCAGGAATAAAAAATGGGACAAGTGGGGTTACACATATTGCTCAGCTTCATGCTGTTCCTGGTTACACCTGTTTGATTGATGAAATCACTCCTCCGCAGATGACTGAAGGTGACAAGACAGTACGCCCAGTATTAACTGATGCTCATTTGAATGTTAATGTTGGTGAGGGGATAAAGCGAAGCAAACCACTCCGGAAAGTTTTGTCAGGTCCACAACCAAGAGGTGCTGCCAAAGACACTTCTAGAAGTCATACTGACTTTCAGCCAAAATCTAGTAGGAATAGATCCTTTTCAAATGACATATCATTTGATGCATTTGACATTGGCCTTGGCATGCAGCCGTCACCAATGTCACCTCTAAGCTCACTGCCTAATTTTGTTAATAATAGGGATGGCTCCATGAAGTCAATGAATTCAAAGTTTGGGGTTTTTGGTAGTGATGCTTCTGAAGGTGCCACTGGTAGTTATTCACCACCTTTTTTTGATGAGCAAATTGATGCTAATTCAGCTGCTGCCACCTCAGCAGCTGCTGTGAGGAAGGCAATAGAGGAGGCTCAAGCAAAGCTTAAAATAGCTAAACAATTGATGGATAGAAAGAAGGAAGGCATTCAAAATCGTGTGAGAACAAGTGTTAATGGGTTGAAACCTGAGACAAGGGAAGTTAAAGCAGTAGGAAAAGCAAACGGATCCAAAGAAGAGGTTCAGCAAATGCCTCAGAAAGTTTATAACCCAAAGCAAGTTTTCACCAGCTTACCAGAGCACAATGAAATGAAAGCAAGCCAAGTTACCCCAGACTTCAGAAATGTAAAGAAATCATCTCCTGTGAAGAATGCTGCTGGAGAAACACACAACAGAGAGTCCCAGTGTACCCGAGTGGACCATGGGCTGGAAGCAGAAAGTGAGAAAGCAACAAAAGGGTTTTGTGATCCTGCTGGTACTACTGAACACAAAGCAATGGCACTGGAGGTCAAGCAGGCAAACAATGTCGAGAAAATGAAACCATCCACTAATGAAAATGAAAATAAGGAGAAGATGACAGGAGAGGAAAACATCAAGAAGCCAACTGAGTGTGAGAAGAAAGAAGTATTTGAGGAGGTCCCTAGGCAGGAGAAAGTAGAGACGGGTCCAAATTCAGTAAAAGCAACATTTAATTTGGATATGCACATTATCAATATTAAGTCAGCTGAAGAGCTTCATCATCAGGAAGCAAATAAAGAGAAAACCAGAGTTGCTCATGAGAATGAAGAAGCTGATCAAACACTTAAGGCACCCTGTGAACAGAAAGAATCTGAAAGCATGCAGAAAAGGCTTCATGAACCAGCAAAATTTGAAATCCAAGGGTTGGAGGCGATAAAAACTAAGAAGGAACCAGAAGAGGTTCGCGATTGGGCAAAAATTGAGAAGAAACAAAGAGTGGCACACAATCACAAGGAAATGGAGAATCAGTTAAATGAAGTTCTAGTGGGAGAGGAGAATGAGAGGAAACTAGATGAAATTCATAGGCGCGAAGGAAATGGGAAGGGACAGAAAGAAGATTCAGAGAGGGTAGAACGTGAAAAGAAAAAACACGAGGGTTGGGATCTGGAAGAAAATGAAAAGAAGCAAAATGTAGTCTCCAAGCCACGGAATTTTGAGGATTCAGGTCAAGTTCATAAACAAGAAACAAACGAGGTTAGATTTAATGACTTTCACGACAAGGAAGGTAGTGAGAACAGACTTGGAGAGGATTGCAGGACAAAAGACAATAAGAACCTTGAAGAAGCCAGACAGGAAGAGAAGATGGTCAATGAGGACTATCAGATGAATGAAATTGAGAAAGGAAGCATTTATGAATGCATAGAAGCTGAGAGGATACAAACAGATATTAATCTGGGGGCAGAAGATGAGAACTATGTGAAAGCCAGTCAACGAGCTTTCAGATACCAAGAGAACAATCCTGAAGCAACTAATGATGTATTTAAGCAGGATGAAAATGAGATTGCAGGCAAAGCTGATGAAGACCATGGAGACAGAGAAAAATTTGAAGGTGTGGAAGTGAATGCAGAGGTACTTGCAGTTGAAGAGAATGGGGGAATTGAAGATTCCTTTCCTAAAGAAACTGAAAAAGTATCAAAAGCTGTTGAAGAGGCAAGTAATGTAGTGGAAGAAAAGAATTTTGAAACTGGCGTCCCAGAGCAAGGTCTCATTGGACTTGATGCAATTAAGAAGCATATGGCAGATTTATATTCAGGTGAAACTGACTTGAATCACAAGAAAAATGAATACCATGAGACAGAATATGAGAGAATCTGCGAACAGGAAAAATATATCGAGGAACATACTTCTCAATTTGATGAAAATTATGAGGATGTTAGTGAGTTTGAAATTGGTTCCAATGATGAAGAAAATGAGAGTAATTGTGTATATTCTCATGAAGAAATATGGTTAGATAATGGGATAGAGTCCAAGACACAGTGTGACCCAGAAAAGCATGTTGAAGAAGCAGCTTGTAAATTGGTAGAAAATATCAAGGATGGGAAGGAATCTGAAGTTGCTATTAATCATGAAGATGATGAGACATATTTTGAATCTTCTTCTGATGAAAAATGGGTGAACAATAGGAATGACGAGCAAGCAACTCAGCAACCACATGTTTTTGATGGTGAAGGAAAAAGAATAGAAATATCTCAGGAGGAGAATGATCTGGAAACTATAACAGTAGAAAAGAGGGAAGCTGAAGATACTTTGCAAAAGGAAGTGGAGTTGGAAAAGAAACACCACGAGAGAAAGGGAGAAGCAAAAGTGAGGGAACTGGAAAAAGAAAAAGAAAGAATAGCTGTTGAAAGAGCAATCAGGGAAGCTCGTGAAAGGGCTTTTGCTGAAGCCCGGGAAAGGGCAGAAAGGGCTGCTGCAGAGAGAGCAACTGCAGGAGCTTATCAAAGAGTAATGGCAGAGGCCCGAGAAAGGTCTTCTGCAGAAGCTAATAGTAAGTCAGCAGGTGAGAAGGCATCTATTGAAGCCAAGCTGAAGGCCGAGCGCGCTGCAGTAGAGAGAGCGACTGCAGAGGCCAGGGAACGTGCCTTGGAAAAAGCCTTGTCTGAGAAAGCTACTTTTAAGGCAAAAAACCAAACTGACAAGTTTGCAGCTGAGAAGTTTTCTGGTGCTTCAAGAGATGCTGGAATAAAATCCAGTGTAAGTTACTTTTACCATATATGTTTCTTACACTTTTTGGTTATTGTGTTTCAGAGGTGTGGAAACTTAAATCACAGAATTTCCTGCAGGATCAACCATATAAAGGTCCAGGTCTTTCAAGCAGTTCTAGATATCCAAGCCCCTCAAATCATGATGGTATTCAATACCCCTTATGTTTTGCAAAAAAGTGATATAATCTTTTCAAATATATTAGAATCTGTTTAACCTTATGGCTGATTCTGAATAATGCATATTTTGCTTTGTAAAGTTCCCTACTCGACAGAGAGATTTAGTTGTGCTAATGGTGAATCAGCTGAAAGGTGTAAAGCTACACTGGAAAGGAACCAACGGACAGCAGAACGTGCGGTATGCTTCTTGCATCCTATTCAAATATGGGGACCTAAATTTTCTATCATCTAATAGGAATTCTTATTTTGGGGTCACTTTCAGGCAAAAGCTCTTGCAGAGAAGAATATGCGGGATCTTCTTGCTCAAAAAGAACAGGCTGAGAGAAATGTAATTTTTATTTAATTAGGAACATAAAAATGTTGCAAGAATGACAAGGTGTGGATGTTTTACTTATCTTCCTGGGTTGAATTTTTATGGCAGAGATTGGCAGAAACTTTGGATGCTGATGTCAAACGGTGGTCAAGTGGGAAAGAAAGGAATTTACGTGCCCTGCTTTCAACATTACATTATGTATGTAAAAATTTTCTACTTGTTCATAAATCTCTCTATACGTATCACCACTCTGTTGACAACTCTATTTTAAACCTTGCATGAACGGATTTAACTCTTCCAACTTGGGTACCTTGACGGTCGACCAAAACATAATTTAGCTACTTGTTTTTTGCTCTTACAGCCATGTTTTTTTTTTTTTTTTACCGAGAAGTAATCATGTCAATTCAGAGCTTCATGCGTATATAGAACTCCCACATTGCAGTAAACAATATATTTGCTACACAATTTATTGATCTCTTTTTTTACTGGTTCCCGACCTACCATTTTAGCCTGTGATAGTCATCCTTTCTACTCTACTTACCAGTACATTATAAATTCTTGTCATTTGTTTTTCTGAGGGAAGATTTTTTATCATTGTAATGCATAAGGTAAGGTATATACTTAAAAGGTTAAGCTCAACAAATACTTGCTAGTTATTTCTTTTAATTTGATGTTCTTTATATTTGCAGATTCTTGGCCCTGATAGTGGTTGGCAGCCAATTCCCCTTACAGATATTATATCAAGCGCTGCTGTTAAGAAAGCTTATCGTAAAGCCACACTTTTTGTTCATCCTGACAAGTTGCAGCAAAGGGGCGCAAGCATACAGCAGAAATACACGTGCGAGAAAGTTTTTGATCTTCTAAAGGTGTGTTCTTCTGTCTTTGCTTAAATGAGAACAGTATCATGAGTTGCGTACTGTTACCATTAAAAATTACTTGATTTTAAATCTCACTAACTTATGTTTATGTTGCATATGTTTTGCTCCAGGATGCTTGGAACAAATTCAGTGCAGAAGAACGGTAGACTATCTATCAGTTTGCCTTTGAGGCAGCATTCGCCATTGGCAAATTACGTGTAGTTGCGGCAAAATACATTTCCAAAATTGAATCCTCAAATGTAGAAAAATGAAAATTATTGTAGGCATTCTTTTTTCTCATTTATGCAACCTACTTCTGTGAGACAGCTGCCATGGGGAACTATTCAATCATCTGCTGATATATTATGCTTATAATGAAATCAAGAAAAAGGCACATAATGTTGAATATAGATTGAAATACACACAACTATGGACAATAAAACTGACAATGCTAACTTAACAAGGTGCCGGATGATTTTGACAATTCTACATCTATTCCAACTGAAAATCAACCGTAAAAGAATTTTTTTTTTCCAATGCTTGATCCCTAGACTGGCGGTAGCAAACCCCATATCACAGACCGAGCGCATGAAGCATTACAGCATACTGTGCATGTATCCGATTCTCAGCTTGTGGGAAGACGATAGAGTTTGGAGCTTCAATTACACCATCTGTCACCTCAACACCCCTCTCTGCTGGTAAACAGTGCATGAAATAAGCTTTTGGACCACTTAATTTCATAATATCTTTATCAACTTGCAATATATAGCATATAAAATGTCAATGAGAACCACAATTGACAATGCTTACAAGCAGTCATTATCAAAACATCAATTCAAGCACATTTCATTAAGGAGCATTCAGATGCAGTACCCAACAGACTAACCCAGATTATGGATAGCAGAGTTGGCAATTGCCAACATCAGGCAAATTTCTCATACTCAGAGAGGCATTAAAGTAAACTGTTGATTGGCAAAAGCATAACATGTAAGCTTACAAGTGAAGATGAAGAAAGAAGTGTCATTTTCTGTCGTAATCTAATTTTTCATTTGCATGAGATATCAAAACAAACTCGCAACAACCAAATGATCGACCAGAAAGTGCCATCTAGCGCACAGCACTATACTGCAAAATGCATATGAGAGCAGAAAGTGTCAAGAAAATAAAACATAAGCTCGGCCAAATTGGTTTCCTTTAGCTTTTCCTTTCTTGCCAACAATGAACTTGTACGCCTCTGATGCCTTAAATAAGCTGTGGCGCAATGTCAACAGTTGTGGGTTTACGAATTATTAATGCTGGGTGACAGATAAGAAAACTAGACATATGAAGTATCTTCATGCTTTTCTTTGGTAAATACTAAAGATGCCAGCTAATATAACTGTACGTTTTGAAAATGATCCTAGACCTTGAACACCTGCACCATTGCCAAAAGCCAAAAACTAATCTTTGGAAAATATCAAATAGTTAATCAGTGAAATCAAGTGTGAAACTACAGATATCAGGCAGAATGGAGAATATGAATCCATGCAGCCAACCCCAATCAGCTTAGGTTTAATTGAGCTGAGTTGTTAAATCAAGTACATCATAATACAATAATTAACTTTATTTAAATGCAAAGAATCAGAATTTGGTGGGAACTAGGAACCACAACAGCCCCTTGTTATTTTGATTGAGCACTCATGACCATCATAGTTTTCTTAAAATGAAACAGCTAATAATCCATAAACTATAATCAGCCTGAACCATAAATAACTAAATTGACAGAAGAATATGTTAGTATTCACACATTTATATGTTACGAGTATCTCTAGCACAAGAAGAAATATATATACCTGAAATCTTGAAATATTTTCCGACGATGTGCAGCCTCTTCTTTTTGGCCCATGCTTGCTCACACATCTGAGTGTTCAACATCAGCTCCTTTAACGGCTTCCTTTGGATAGTTTGTAATCTCAATCTTGCTGATTCCAGCCTGCTCTGCCTTCTCAACAGTTCTCACATCAGGTTCAAAACCTTTTGGGCAGGCACAGGCAAAGTGGAAAGGAATAACAGATGCCATCAACAACCAAGAGTGCACGATGTTATTCCCGTCCCCAACATATACAATCTGAATATATACAGTATATGGAATCAGATTAAACCCAAAACACCTTAATGTTAAGCATAAGACATTCAAAGATGAAGTAGAAATTCTATGAAAGGCAGCATAATAAGTTAAACTTGGGTCCTTCCAACTGACCAATGTGTTCGATTATTGTGAGGGCATCAGCCATTATTTGGCAAGGACAGTTGTAGCCAGTCAGGTCATTAATAACGGGCACAGTACCATAATTTGCCAGATCAAGAATATCCTGCAAAAGTAATGGTGTGAGTAACTACATCTGTAGATACCCCTATGCAAAAAGCAATCAATCAAAAGTAAAAATTTAAAGATTAATAAGAAATTAAAAATCCCAACCTACAGAATTATTGCAGTTTCACTAGAAATAACATCTTTGCAAACCTGTGAGTAGTTCAGTAACACAAGTCACACCATCCAACCTGATTTTGCACAAATATACCAAATTCGCATACAAGTGTACATGTTATAGTCATATCACTCGTACAAAAATAAAAAATTACCATTAATTCAATCATCAGAAGGAACTACCATAATCACAAGAAACTCACCAGCATACCTGATGAGGCAAAACGTGTGCCATGATTATATCATTATAGCCGGACAAACACGAGCAACATCACGGGTTTCCTCCCATTTGCCCATTTGGATATCATCAGGTCCTTAATATATAGCACGGCCTCCAAGCAAGAAGAATCCAGTCTCAAATGAAACACATGTTCTCATAGAAGGCATTGCAAAGATCATTGCCAGTCTTTCCTTTAAATGGGAGAAATGTCCTATCCCCAAATTTTAACAGCGCCTTGACCTCTGCAGCCTGGTCCAGGATCTTCATAATAGTGGATTTGTCAAAATCACTATATGTGTAGAAAATCATTGCGCCCTGTTTTTGCTGCAAAATAAGTTAAAAATAAATAAATAAGAAGAAAAAGAAGAAAAGCAAGAGCTTATCTTAAATTGCAAGCCTCCAAAAAAAAATTTACCCGGAGTAAGGCTTTGATCAGTAGGTTTACGCATTAAAGGCTTCTAATCAAGAAGTAGCGCGCACAAAAAAATAAATAAATAAATAAAATAACCTACTATTGCACAAAGCTGAAAAACGAAAACTCTCACCTGCTCTATAAACTTTTCCAGTTATTAAAAACTCTAACCATCATTATAGACTATATGGTCAAGTTCATTCAATGGAAGTACAATTACAGAGCATCTCATACCTAAACCCTAGTTCAAAAAATAGAACACAAAAATTCGACCTAATTATCACCATAAACGCATTATCCTAGGCAAACAATATTTAAAACCTTAATATGACGGCATTCGATTCAAACACAGAAGCATTTAGATAATAATCATAATGAAACTATTGGCATTCACTTAAACGAGAATAAATGATAAACTTAAGAGAATTTAAAATACGGAAGCGGACCTTGGCCATTGACGGAGGAGGAAGGCGAAGAGGTAGCAGAGGAGGTTTGGCACGAGATTCTTCCACGAATCGCCCGAGACGACACTGATACACTGGTGAATAGAGCATACCGCAAGAGAAGATTACTAGGGAAAGCAGAGCAAGACGAGAAGAGTGAGACTTTGTTTGATGGAAATGTAGACTGAGACGAAATCGCCGGCATTGCTTACGTTCTTTTGGATTGCAGCGGTTGCAGTACAGTCACGCAGTAGATACCAGCTTAGCTTAAGTGTGGGTTATTTAGAGTTGGCTCTTATAGGGGACAAGATTACCTAAATGCCCTCAGACCAGTGTTGAAACGGCTCCGTTGCAGTAATCCCTGATCTCAATTCTCATGTCATGTCATGGCTCATACTTTTTTATTTGAAACTTCTTAAATTATATCAAAATATTCAATTTTTTTTAAATAATCATTTTGATCTCGTACGATGAAAAAAAAGTTTTCAAAAAAGACTAACAAAATCTAACAGTTTTAGTTCTGATTTTTTTATATAAAAATTATTAGGCTAAGAAATAAAACATAAATATTAGTTAAACCATATATTTTGAATTTTGCATTAAAATATCTTTTATATTTTATATCAAAATTTTTTTTTTTTTTTTTTGTTAATTTATTGGATTAAGACAAGGATTTAATACACTATATAGGAAAATTGACTCGTGATACACGTGTTGTTAAATAAAAATTATATATTTTGTGAATTTAAATAATTTCTGATAGTACATTATACACATATACAATATTTAAATTAAACCATGAAGTTATCAAAGTAAAAATATCTCAGTTTACCAAAAAAAACACTAATTGAATTGTAGAAGTAGGAACCGAAACAAGAATGAGTACATAATAATAATATTAATTTTAAGTAAATTAAAAATTAAAATTTTTTATATAAATATTAAGTTGATATAAAAAATTAAGTTTAGATAAATCAAGTAAAAAAAAATTATAAGTTAAATGTCAAATTAATATAAAAATTTGGGTTTGGAATAGATGAATGAAATTTTTTTTATAATATTTTTTTCGTTTTAAAATAAATATTTTAATTTTTTTTTTGAGATGTCTCAATTTAATTATCTTATTTTTTAATTTAAGTTATATTTTATTTTAAGTTAATAATAATATTCTTATTAAAAATGCATTGAAAAATATAAAAATTGATTAAAAGATATAAAATATAAGAGAATTAGAAGGGTGAAAATAAATTAAATTAATTAATAAATTAAAATAAAAAAAAAATTAATAACCGTATATTTTATATATAGGATATTTATTTTAGAACAGGAGTAGTAGTTAATAAAAGAAAATTATTATGGTGGCTCAGGCCCACTGTCCTATATATCGACACGAGAAAATAAAAAGCATGAGAATGAGAAACATTAGTTGTAGGTTATTGAAGACTTAACTTATGATTAAGAGGTCCAATAATAATAATAATAATAATAATAAAGATGGAATGAGGGATTACAATATAGCTCTAATAATAACCTCCCAATTTGAAAAAAGATGCTTATTGATAGTTCTAATAGAGGGAGGTAGAAACTTAAATTGGCACATAATTAACATACACTCGTACAAGAAAACATATAATCTAGTTCAGCTGATTAGCAGCCGGGGTAATGATCACTTGATTCACTTCCTTATTTGGTTTATTTTTCTCCAATGATTCTATTCCATTAGAAACAATATTAATTGCTTCTTTTCCATTAGAAATAGGAAGATCATTGGAAAGAGGAATCAATCCCTTAGCTAGACAGGTTTCCACAGCTCCACAGAACATATCTTCCAAGCTGTATTTGAACTCAAAACCCAAATCTGTAAGCTTCTTGGAAGAGAAGATGCACTTGTTCAAGTCCTCCTCAATATCTTTAAACCTAATTAATTAGCACTCCACACGTTATATATCAAATTAATTAATTTAATTAATCATAATTTTGTAAACTGAATTACTTACTTACTCTGTTGGAACATTATACTCTGGATATTTTCCTCTCAGCAATTCTACAATCTCATAAATGTTAGCATCATGAGAAGAGCAAATATATCGCCCCTCAGCTTTTGGATGCTCAAACAAAAATATGTGGGAATTGCAAAGATCATCCAAGTGCACATAATGGCATTGCTTTAGAATCCAATAATGACCTTCATTTCCTGACATACAAAACATAAATTAATTACTTACAATTATATTTTAGGAATTTGGATCTTTTCAGATTAATTATGGTAAATATGGTAGATTGTATTTACACAATTTTCACGATTAATTTTTTTTTTCTTAAATTTCAAAATATATTTCAATCATTGATTTTAAATCCATATTTTAGAATTGCAACAACAACTAGTATTATGTATTGATTAATTACCAGTGATTAGAGAAAGTGCAGTGATAAGACTAGGTGGCATTGATGGCATTAAGAATGGACCAACAACTAGAGTTGGGATAATAGTGACTAAATCAATATTATTCTCTTTAGCGAATTTCCATGCAGCTTTTTCGGCAAGAGACTTGGAGACGAAATACATCTACACAAACATTAAGGTATTTAATTATAGTTATAATGGTTAAATAAACTGTTCTAAGAAAAGGTATAAAAGGAGGTCTATATACAAACCCATCCAGTCATTTTTTTGGTCTGAATAAAATCCAAATCACTCCAGCAGTTTTCATCATAGACTGGTTTTTTGTGTTCCTCAACGTCCACGGTTCCTGCAGAAGATGTAAATACTATTCTTCGAACACTTTTTGCCTTTGCACATGCCTTCATTATGTCCAATACCCCATTCACTGTTGGCTTTATCACCTCATTCTGCCAAAGGAACACATTTCAACTTATAGTAACTTATTTATTCTTTAAAAGGTTACATGGTATTATAAAATATGCATGGATATTAAAAAAAAAATCCCCTTTGAAAGAAAATAGAATGTGTTGTTTTAATAGATTGTAATGAAATATAATATAATCTATCAAATATATCTTTAATTGTTTACAATACCTCAGGGTCTTTGGATTCGAAATCCATAGGAGTGGCAACATGGAACACACCAATGCACCCTTGGATTGGATCGTCAAAACTTCCTTCAACGGAGAGGTCAGCTTTCCATAAAGTCATGTGCGTTTTAGCGTTGGGCAATTCTAATAAATGTTTTACTTTCTTTATATATTCTGTCCACCGACAAACACATTAATTTTCTTTTTAGAAAAAGAATCATGCGTTTAAGAAATGTGACAAAAAAAACCCGACCAAGAGTAGAAAAATACTATAAATTATAAATTAATTGACAAAAAAAAAATCCAACCAGGGTCGCGTAAGGTGGCTCGAACAGTATAGCCATGTTCTAATAGTCTCATAGTGAGCCATGAGCCGATAAAACCAGAAGCACCGGTCACGCAAACGGTTTTAGCTCCTGTTTCCATAACCTATTCTTTTAGAAGAATAAAATCAAAACTATTTGGGTAATAAAAATGTATTTCTTAAATATATTCTTAATGAAATAAGCAGATATAACCACAAGAGAAATAATAATTTATTGATATTTTAAAATGGCTTGCTTTATGGTTTATATATATACTATTTTTTTATATAACTAACTGGGCCCACTTGAACTTCTGTTCACAGTATCAACTGCTGGTCATTTGCCACAGGTCACGCGGGCGGCGTGGTTGTTGTACTGACGCGCCAAAAACTGTATTGTTGTCTGAAAGTGAATGAAACCGACGGACTATTTGTAGGCTAATACTTTTAGGGAGGAATGGTGACCAGACATTCAGTCACCGCGGGCTCCACTACTAGATTGGGACAGCGATGGGTTCGTCACAGATAATAATATATATACTATTTACTACGAGTATTTCTTTTTATAAATAATATTTAATTAGGGGCCTGAGCCTCCAATTAATAATATTTAATAACATATCTTATCTTATTATCATGACTATTAGCAGTGACTAATTAGGAAACAACAATAACAAAAAGGAATGTCTGCGATTATTAGGGAGTGAATCGCGCAAAAGATATGCATGTGATGTATCCATTTTGTTTTTTGGGACTTGTGTCGAATTATACTTCAGTACTCTAATTTAAAATTATTTAAAAAGAATGCCTGAAGATTTGAATTCATTTATGGGTTAATTATAATTTTTTTTTTATAAAATAATTTAATATATTAAATTATTTTAATATTTTAAAAATATATTAATTCTCTCAATAAATATTATTATAAATACTTTCATTTAATTTTGTCATTAATCAATCATATAAAAATAGTAAAAAGATAAAAATATTTTTACTCTTTATTTTTAATTAATTATATTCTATTTTAATTTTAATTTTTTTTCAGGTTAAAAAATTATTTTCATAATTTTTGATAAATTTAAAAAAAAAATAAACAAAAATATTTTTAAAAAAATATTTGTTATTTTTTATTTGTTATTTTTATTTTAAAAAATAATTTAAGAAGAAATTAAATTTGTAATACCCATATTTTTTTGAAATTATATTATATTTATAAGTAATAATTATTTTATAAATATTTAATTAAAATTATAAATATAAAAGAATTTTTGGGTTTATTATATTTAAAAAAAATAAACATTTGAAAGTAAAAGAGAAATATATTTTTTTCAAAAAAAAAATTAATTTTTAATTTTAATAAATGTCATATTATTATGTATTATTTAATAATTTAATTTTATACTTAGCTATTTAATTAAATAAATTATTTTAATTATTATTATTATCATTTTTAGAATTTTTAGAAATTAAATTTATATTTAAGTAATTTTTATTAAATTATAAAAATATTATTTTTTTAAGTTTTAGTATGTTAAAATAAAGTACATTTTATAAGGAATTTATTAACTATTTATTTATAATTTTTGAATTTAAAATGAATTTTCTACAAATTTTCGAAAAAAAACATAAAAATATATATATTAGGACCAATCAGAGACTGCCATATGGCAGCCTCGGATTGGCTGCCAGCAGATTAAATTCTGCTGGAACGTGAGAAGAAGCAGAGGAAGAAGAAGAAGAAGAAGAAGAAAAAGAAAAGAAGGAGATGGTCGGTGGTCCGACTTCCGGCGTCGATTACGGCCAAACCGGAAGGAGATGGTCGACATCTCCCATACCAACGTATAGCCTGCCATGAGGAGAGTTTATAGGCACCGGTCTTTCTCAATTCCGACCACCAGGTAAGGAGTTATTTCTATTCAAAATAACTCTCATAACCATGTTTGTCAAAAAATTTCAATTAGCCATAACTCTCTCATTTGAACTCCAAATTGAGTGATTCTTATTCCTATGATTTTGTCTTGATCCCAGCTTTCTTTTGGTACCCATCTTACCACCTGAAGTTCGTCGAAAAAAGAAAATCGGAAAATAAAACCACCGGACCTTCAATGGCGGATTCCGGCCAATTCCGGCGACCAATTCCGATGACTCTAATTTTGTTGAACTCCATTTTTCATGGGCTTTCCAATGACACCAATTTTGCCCCCGATCGGAGACCAAAGCATGGACTGAAAAATATGGGACACGCGTAGATTTTCGTCAATTTTGAGTAAGTAGGTTTAAATTTATTATAATATTATTTATAAATTATTTGGAGATAAATTTATGAAAATGGTTGAATATTTATATTGGTATTGGAGAATTTAGGCAGTTAAAATTTGATAACTGTATTTTTATTAGATGCAAAAATTAAAATAAATTTGCTATATTATTTTGGAGTTATTATAGAAATTATTTGGATGAGAACTATGGAAAAATATTGAGTTTAGTGTTGATTTTAGGATTTTCGGACAGTGAATTATCAGGAATTGTGTTTTTATTAAATGTAAGAATTAAGATGAATTTATTATATTAATATGGAAATTATTATGGAAATTAAGTGGACAATATTTATGCCACTTAGATACTGAAAGGTTAATTTATTTAAGGTGTATTTTAATGAAGTTGATAATTAAATTAAGTCTATAAAGATATTAAATTAAGATAATTATTGAAATTTGGTAAATGGATTACTTACTACTATTATTAATGGCACATCGGTATTAATGAATTAGACCGATTAGATATTAGTTTTGAGTTGGAATGTTTATTTATTTGCTATAAGTAATTAATTTTTTATTTGGATCAAATGATTAAGACATATAAAGTTAATTATGAATATTTTATTTGTAACACCTTAGCCTAAACCCTAATAGGGACCTTTAGGGAAATAATTTTTCCTTTCTTATTGATGTGTTATATTATGTGTGAGTGCATGGAATATGTATATATGCATGTTATATGACCTAATTTTTAGGCCTAGAGT
>CANXYC010455212.1:0-23570 GCA_948193065.1 Aleurites moluccanus
ATTTTTTTCCTACACAACAAAAAAAAACTAATCTTTTTTAATTAATTTTTTTTTTTTTTTTTAACATAATAAAATTTAAAAACACCCCCCCCCCCCCCCCCCCCCCCCCCCAAAACATAAATTCATATCATTGTCTCCAGATGAACAAGAGAAGTCATGAGACATACCTGCCATACTTCAATACCCACATATTTTATGGGTTTCAGCACATAAAGGTCAGGATCATCTTCAAACTCTGAAAAAGAAGGAAAAATAAGATGATGAGTGTAAGCAAAAAGCTGAAAATTCAAATCTGATACAAATTTCCTGCATGGTAAAAGATAATATGGATGCATACTTGGATTTACCTCAAAAAACTCAGCTGCAACCTAAAAACTAAATTCATCTAAGTATGCTAGTAGGACCCAAAATGATTTTTTTGTTTAATTTCCTGTTGAGTTATAACACTTAAAAAGTATATATAGCATAGTAGACTTGTCTCAAGTTTGTAACCATGTTCCAATAATTTGAAGAACATGCTCCTCCATTCCTGTTCAGAATTACACAAGACTTGTACATGTTCATTTCTTTCACTGTTGTTCGTTTTCTTAAATGTCGGAAAGCATTTGTATTCCAAATGTGCAATAAAGCTAGACAGTGCACCACATTGGAAAGACAAATACCCGGGTTATCAATCCATGGAGTCTTCCACTTCCCCTTGTAGTTGGGGTTCCTGATTTTCTGCAATGCAGTTAGTTATGCAAAGCATTAGTAATATACTTAATAAAACTTGATTTCAAATTTTCTATCAGTAGCATGGATGTACCTTTCTTTTCCAAGGTCCTTTGTACTTTGGATTTGGTATCTTGGGTGGCTTCCATATCCCATCCTCCTCTTCATCCCAGTCATCAGGCTAATCAAAACAGCAAAAAAAATAATGACATCTTATAATCCATTGCCCTTTCATGACTATTAAATCAACTAATTAACCTGAGTTCACCTCATGAAATATTTCCTTTTTTATTACTTGGATCATCCTATCACCAAACTAAATTAATTGAAATGCACTGAGATACAACACTTAAGGAGAGTGGATGGTTGCCAGACAAAGGAAGTAATCATTCATCCAAAAAACCATATGTTCTAAACCATGCTACATGAGATAGGTGAGAAAAATAAACGCAAAGTTCTGATGAGGAATTTTGGATGGGGAAGTCAGAATATTTATGGATTTAGTCAAATTCCATCTTTTGGTTGGCAAAAAGAGGACAATATCCATGGATCATAGAAAATTCCCAATCCCAATTCCCTCATTTAAGATCCCAAGTTCCCAACTCCTAGGTGGGATTTTCCAAATCCCTCGTTTTAATGAACAAGGGATTCTAAAAAGTTATTTTAAATTTCAATCATACCCTTGAAATCCATATATTAATTCTCACGCTAAACAAGAGAGGTTGAATAAATCCATGGAATTGAAAAGTCAGTTTTCAATTCCATGGATTTTGGCAAGTTCCAAGGGTTTCACATTCCCTCAACCCAAACAAAGCCATAGAACATTCTAACATGTGAAAGGCAATGAACGAACCTCTTTAGCCTTAGTATCAGGAATCTCAGCGGGAATAGAATCATATCCCTGCAACATCAAGGTAGATAATACACTAGCATAATTTAGTGAGAGCATGCATAAAGATAATACACTAGCATAATTTAGTGATAGCGTACATAAATCACCATTGCGATCTCAGTCTTAAACAGATAGCAATACCTCTGGTTTGACATCATTAGGATCATCAATATATTCTCTATCATCCCAGTCTGCTGGCTGCCAAAGTAATAAAAGTCAGTACATATTTATGGGAGGAACAACAGCATAATGTAAGGATACACTAAAGTGAACTAATATTCTGCAATTTACAAGTTTTTAGTGGCAGAGTGAAACTGAAACTTCTTCTACAGGCAACAAGGAACCAGTATTGCTCCATGACTTATATGTACTAAGTTAGATGGATTTAGCAATTCATCCAACAGCTGATTCCAACAATGCCATGCAATTTGAAATCTTAAAAAGTCCCTTGGACGGTAGAAACTTGGCTTGAGAATTTCATAGGACCAATTTGAGAAATGGAGTTGTGTCATGTACACAATAAATACTAAGCATTTGCAGATAACTTGGATGTTCGTTGCATTACCACGAGATATAATCTAGGGGGATTTGTTTTACTGATCTTTCCAGGTTGCTAATAGTTACAAGTAGACAGAGAGATGTATGATTGATTTGAGTTCTATTAAAATTCTGTTTACCCAGCAGAAAAAAAAAAAATTGCATGCTGGATGCACAATTAAAAGATTCCAGATGACCATGTGGTATGTGGACCACCCATCCTCTCCACTCTCCCTCCACAAAGTGGTTGTATGGTTTTTACTTTTCAAAACAAAGGCATCTCTAATATTTTCAATTCACTACTAAAATTTAGCACTTGGTACCAAAATCAGCTTTAAGTAAGTCGTCACATTCTCCTCTAAAAAGGTTTCACAATTCTAAAAGGCCAGGATATACCTTCTTTGCTTTTGTGTCTCTGATTTTCCTTGGAGGAAGGATATCCCAGTCTGTATACACACTTCCAGATTCTCTTTCTCGATTATCAATTAAGATACTGTAAGATGCATCAGGTCTAAGTATAAATGTATAGAAATGAGTGAGTTTATCAGTTTCGCATTGTATATCCTTTTTAATGGGATAATTCTGTCCCTGATAAGAGAGTATAACATGGAGCTTTTTCGTCTGTGTGCCACAGATATCAGGTCCGAACATAAAACTGCAAAAAGAGAAATGAGTTTGATCAGGCAATTAATAAGCAAACAGTGTATGAGAGACATAAAACATAACTAAACACCATTATCAGTATAGAAGTAAATAATATGGAAAAACAGCTAGACCATGACAAAGAATGAAGCTTAACAATGGGCCTCGTAGTTAACCATTACATACATGTACGCTGGTGAATATGACTCAAATATGACCTTCACCTCTAATCGAATTGAGCCGATCTAGCCTTCATGAATAATTCATGAGGTGAACTCAACAAGCATATCATAGTCATGTTCAAAGAAAAGTGAGATAAATGACCCAAACTTAAAAAGCCCAAAGCTCAAACCTTCGCAATCATATTTGACATTTGCAATAGTGGAAGTATCAGAACATATATATAGAGCAAATCATAAGCATGGATTTTCTAGTTATTTTCCCATTTTGCTCTATGAACTTACCTATCCACATGCAGAATGTAAAAAACATGTAGAAAACCCAAGAGTTCAGACCCAACTACATGTACATCATCTACCCTTAAAATAAAAGAAATTTCTAATTGTTCTAGAAAAAACTAAAGCCCTAAAGAAAAGTTAATCAAACCCTAAGCAAAGTGCATGAAATGCCACTTGTTTTCCACTTATTTTCTCTTTTTCCCCTTTAGCGATGACATGAAGAAAAAAGCAGGAATATTTAGGGATCTAATACTTGAATAATGTCTTGCTAACACATATGAACAAGTGCACATGTAGACAATAGATGTTGTCATGCATCCATTCCACATAAATCATGACCAGAAACAGCAACTATAGAGTTGGCAAAAAAATGTTTTTAGAGAGCATACAACACTATAGCTTTGTAACAGTAAGAACAGGAAAGAAAAGATTGAAAGGAAATAAGAAAAATGAGATCATTGTAAAACAGCTAATTAACACATCAAATCCAGAAATTCATCAATTTTGATTTCACAAGGCAAACGAGTGGAAACATAGATAATAAAACAACTAAAAGACCTGTAAGGAGTATCACCACCAAATTTCTTCTGATTGACATAACCAGAAAGAAGTTTTATGTAACCGCCTCCACATTCAATGTCCTGCTCAAACTTAATAGAGTATTGAACAACTAGAGTCCTATCCTTGTTGCTGAACTCTGGTATCTTTGCAGATATTGCAAAATGCTTGGCATCATTGTATGTCTGAATACCTGCAACATTCCCAGGAATCATCAATAAAAACTACCGCAGGAAAGAAAAGTTTGGTCAAGTTTTGGATCAAGGCATAGTTAATTTACAAAACTCTCTCTTGCTTGATTCTTGCCAATGTCATCTACATCTCCCTTACAATCACTTTTCAAATTGCTCTCTCAATTAACATAAACTCACTTATCAATTCATCTCGATTACAGAGGTCTAGTTATCAACTCAAATTCATTAAAAAAATTATTAAATCCTTATAACATTCAAATTTATGAGAAAAGTAACCTAAAAGGAGTGAGATAAAAAAAAAAAAAAGTTACCTTTATCATTAGGATCTCCAGACCATTTCCCAGCTGTATGCTTAAACGTACCAGCTTTTCCTTCACTTCTCTTCCAATCCGAAAAAACCCACCGATCCTTCCACCCATCTTTCCAAAACCCACGTTCAAAAATTCAAAAAGAAATAAAATTTAGCAATCAATCAGATAATAAAGCATAGCAATTCTTTTGACAATTCATTGACTAGAAGTTTCCAGAGAGAGCAATAAGTTCAAAGAAACAGAGAACACTAATCAAGATCATCATCATACACTACAAAAAAATAAAAAGAAATCATTGGTAGACAAATTAAAAGTCGGATCTAAATAGAAAAAAATGAGATTTCAAATGGGAAATAATGGTAAAAACTTCGATTTTTCAGTGTTTTAGTGTTTTTTGTTTGTTACCTTCGAAGAGCTCTTCAAAGAAAATTTCAGAGAAAGCGAAAGGAACGAGAAAGATAAAATGTAGCGTGGAGAGTAGAAGGAGGAGCTTTAAAGCTTGAACCAAGTGTAGTTGTAGCTCCATTTCTGGTAAGCCAGCTTGTCAAGTACCGGGTTCGATTTTTCTGCAAATAGAGCAATCGAGGAGGAAGAATATATATTTACACAAATGCCCTCCTTTTTCACAAAGATTTGTGTCATCGTTCGAAACTACAGTGTTTGTTTTAGTATTGTAAAATATCATTTTACTCACTCAATTTTATTTTTATTTTTTATGATTTAACTCTTAAATTTTTTCATTTGATTTATATAAATTTCTAAATTATTTAAATTAACTTAAATAAATTTAATTTAAATGAAAAAATTAAATTTTCATTTAAATTAAAACTATTTAGATTAAATTAAAAAATTTTAAAAATTTATTTATACTTTTATCTTTTTTTTAATTTAATTTTATCTATTTTATTATTTATTTATTTTTATTTTTTATTATACAATATATATTTTTTTATCTATTTTAATTTAATAAATAATAAATAAACATATATCTTATATTTTAAATAAAATTTTAAAAAATTTCAAAAAATTATATTTTGTACTTTAATAAATGAAAGATTTTATAATTTTATATTAATAAATATCATTTAATTTAAAAAAATTAATTAGTATTTATAATAAATAAAATGAAATTAATTTTAAATATTAATATAATTAATAAATGAATTTACTCATTTTTTTATTGATTTAGGTTTAATTATTAAGATTAATAAATAAATTTTTTTTTTATTTAAAAATTTAACTAGAGCATAAATATAAATTTAATATGATGTAAAAAAATTACCTATAATATTATTTATTATTAAAAAATAAATAAAATATAAAATATAATTTTATTTATTTATTAAATTAAACTAGATAAATAAATACGTTGGAATAAAAAATTTAAAAAAATAATAATGAAATATATAAGATTAAATTAAAAAAAAAAAGATAAAAATATAAATAAGTACCAAAATTATTTTATTTGATTCAAATAAATTTAATTTAAATGAAAATTTAATTTCTTCATCTAAATTAAATTTATTTAAATTAAATTAAAAAAATTAAAAACTTTTTTAAATTATAAAAATAAATAAATAAATAAAATAATATAATTCGGATACTTATTCGTACCTTTACCTTTTATTATTGTTATTATTGAAAATGACAACTCTTTATGGCATTTATTGAAAAACGGTGGTGAATATGTCCAAACTCAACACTATTTTATTTCTCAAAAAAAATTAATTCTAAATTTAATTATGATTAATTATATGAATTTTTTTATTTTCATTTAAATATCAATTTCTCATATTTAAATTGCAATAATTACAATCAATACAAAATTATCATATCTCATCATTATGAATTCAAATGTGTCCAATTTTTCATGTTCTTAAATGGCATAATAAATAGTCTAACAAATTTACTCCAATAATTTTGCATTTCTACAACTACACTTTAATTTTTTAATTGTATTCTAGTGTTAATTATTTTTTAATTATATATTAGTGTTAATTATACTCTAAAAAATTATTAGATTGCAAGTTAATTTTTAATTTTTGATTAAAATTAAGAACCTTATAAATTTGATTAATTAAAGTATCAATTTAAATAATGATAGCTTAACAAATTCTCATGACATTAACTCTAAAATTGAATTTAAGAAATTTAATTAATAAAAAAATAATGAGTTAAAAAATTAATTTGACCTTTTATCCTTTTAATTGATATAAAAATAACATTAATTGATTTTCAATTTTAAGTTTTCAAACCAAAATAAAATTGACATAAAAAAATGTAAAATACAATTAAAAACACAAAAGAATATATTAAATTTACATACTAAAACTTTTAAAATTAATATTAATTGTATAACTAATTTTAATCAATCAAATCAGTTAAATTCTTTTTTCTAAATGTACTAGTCGGTCATAAATTCATGATAAAGATGAAATACAATAGGATTTATTGTAATATGTTATAATGTTTTGTCTAAATTTTGTTCAAAATAAATAAAATCAATTTTGAATTCATAAAAAATAGAGTGAAAAATAGCTATTATCCATTGATATAATAAGACTTTCTTCTTCTTCTTTTTTTAATCCAAAATCAGTTTTTTTTTTTCAATAGAAATACATAACAGGGACCTCAATTTGACATAAATAATCTACCCTTATGAATCTGAAGGAAAATATTCTAATTTTTATTTGAAAATGGGGGAATGCGGCAAAATGTCCCAATCTAATTAGAATTCGTATTGATATGCACTAATTAAAGTTGAAATTAAAGTTGAAAATTTCATTTTAATTGAGAAATGGAGTGAGATAGGAAAAAATTTGAAATTTTTTAGTAGATAGAGGTGAGAATAAAAATTGTATGTCTTGTTCTAAATTCGCTTCGTTTATCATCTTATCAAACCCGATTCACTACACCCCATTAATATATATATATATATATATATTAAATTTTAAAAATAATTATTTTTTATATGGTATGGTTGAAATAGTAAAAAAAATAATTATTAATAGTTTATTATGAAATTTAAAAATATATATATAATTAATTTAATTAAATATCTTAATGAGTTAATAAAAATATTTAATTTTAAAAAAGAATAAAAATATAAAATATTTTGTTAATATAATACCGAAGATTTTCTTTGCATGATTATGTTACATTGTTATGGGATTCTAAGTGATTTATGGATGACATTATATTGTTTAATTGTTATGAACTAGTTTATGAATTAATTATTGGTTGTTATGTTTTAGATAGAGTTGTTTATGCCTTAATGATCGTATAGATTGATTTGATAATATTTTGAATGAACTTGAGATGTTAATTCATTTAAGAGGATGTCCTAAGCATTTTAATTGGTGTTATTATTATGGAATGACCGTTAATTTTTTTTTTTTATTTAAATTTAAGAAGCTAAGCTTTTAATTTATAATAGGCACACATTTTTTTGCAAAGACCATTATATATATATATATATATAACGAGCATTACATTTTATAACAGGTCTGAAATTTTTTTGTTTGAAATTTATTAAAATTCATCAAATTGTGATTTTGAGACGTAACGGATATTAACCAATCGTATTCTATAAAAAACAACTTATTTTCTTTTTTAGTTCATTTTGAACCAAATTTTTTTTCTCCTCATTTATTTATATTTTCAAACCTAACCAAGCAATCCACATCTTTGTCACCCAAATACCGAACATTTACAAGAAATCTTCATGATAATACTTCAAGGAATTTCTAAATTCTCTTTGAAGTCTCATATTTCAAGTGATTTTGAGTTAGGGTTTTGGAGGTAAGTTTTTTAGTTTTATTTAAACTATAAGAAATTTAGAATTATAAAGTTTCATTATATACCAGTTTGGGTATGAAAAATCATAAATTGACTGAAACTGAAGATTTTGTTTAGACTTAGAGAATTCATAAAAATAAAGAAGTTATTTGTTTAGTGAAGATGATTGAGCATTGATACAAGGATTATTGGTAAATAGGTGTAAGTTATGAATGTATTAAATACATATTATTATAACTATATGCTTATTCTTTGAAATTATATTCTTTATTGACTTGCCATTATTATTGTTATATTTATTCCTTACATAAGAACTCTCCATTAAATTTATCTTGTCCTTATCAATAGTATTCATTGATGAGAAATTAGTCATTTTTCCTTTGGACTAATTTTCTTATATGTTTTCCTAAATTATTTCTTATTGAATTATCCCATTGAGTTATTGACTAATTGATGAATGTTATTGCTATTGAAAGATTAATTGGGTCTTATTATTTATTACACCTATTGAATTGTAATCAAATCATAATTAATAATGTTATAGAACACCTTCCCAATGAAGGATAAATCATTGGATTGTGTGTACTAATAACTCAACTATTAGAGTCATAAATATCAATAGCTTCACTTAGGGAAGGTTTGTCGTATATTAGGCGTGTGTTCTTATCAAATATTTATATTATTGATATGGAAGCGTGGCTACCTTTTTATAGATCATAATATAAATTGTTCTTTTATTTCATATTAATTGGTGTCATTCCTTTTAGGCACATTAATTTTATTATTGTTTATAATCCTCATTGTTACAAATTGTTCATTATATATGTATATTAACCTCAATTATCGATTATACTTTATAGAACCTAAGGCATTGATATGTTTCATAGTTTGTCGAATTGAAAACTCATTCCTTTTCTTATGTGATTTTAGATGCTATAGCAAGCAGATATGACTGATCAAATTTCTTGAGTTCTTCCTTCTTTCCAAGAAGTTTAATGTATAGTTTTATATACTTTGTATTGTATATAATATTTTGGATATTAAATTTTTAAAAGTTTCGTAGATTGAGATGATTTAGACATTGAATTGTCATTCAAGACATTATTAGACTTTTTCTTATTCCTTATAGATGATGGTTTAGTTTTACTTTTAATCGATGGGGACAAGTGAAAATGTATTGAATGAATGTATTGGAATAGGCCTTATATGGAATTATATAGCTATTTTGGGTATTGCCTAATGCTGATCCATATTTAATATCGAGTTCTATAAGTTTATGGTGACCTTATACCTGTTCTTACCCTAGGATCGTCACATTATTGGAGTTAGAGTGTGCAGTTAAATTATCAAAGGATTATTTATAAAAGAAATGTAATAATAATAATTTATAAAACAAAAAAGATATAAAATTTAAATTATTATTATTATATATTGAAATATAAATATTTGATCGTTGAATAACTATTTACCAATTTTATAACATTATTTTTTAAATAATTTTAGCAAATCTATTAAAATTTATATATTATGATCAATGCTTATAAATTTTAACAAGTTGACCAATGAGCATTAATTTATACAGTATAATTTTGCAATCGAAAATTCTAAATGATAATATCATAAAATAGTGATGAAATATCATAATTGTTGATTCATATGTTTATTGTGGATCAATATTTAAATTAAGTATTGTTTTATTGTTTATTTAAATGTAGTGAACCTATAATTATTTTTATTTATTATTATTATTATCAGTACAAACTTTGATATTATATTATGATTGTTTGAAAAGATTATATATTAGATTATTGATGGATTAATATGAAATTTTATTTATTAGTTTTAAAAATAGAACTTTTGAATTTATTCATTTTTTTTAATATTAAAAACAATTCAAAATAGAATAAAAGAATGGAATAAGGTAGAACGTGGATAAATTATGTCCCATGGAGCCTTGTGGTCATGGAGACTCCAATACCCATGAAAATGGGGATGGGATACCAAAATACAACCCACCGAAAAATGAGGTAGGGATGAAATGAGATTTTAATCATATGAGAACAAAGGTAGAAATAGTAAAATCTGCTCCAAATTTGTCCCATTGTCATTTCTAATGCCTAATTTAGGGCTTGTGTTTTTTCAAAAAGCTCAATCATGGACATTAATTCAACTTTTCTGTAATTGGGGTCTTGAACTTCAAATTTAGATCAATTTGAGATATACTCTGTCAATTATAATAACTGTCATGACCCGTTTCCAAATTGCGACGGTCCTAGGGTGCTGGAGATGCAGAGGCGACCAGCACCCGTAGAACCCATCAAACTCATCAATACAATAATAATATTGTAGCAGAAATATCTATATCCATCATCAGTCAATAATTGTATATAACCATACACTACACATATGTACTATCCATTTTGTCACTCTATCATTCATTCTGTAACTTTCTGTAAATGCCATATCATAACATTAATACTATCTAATATTCTCATACATACATTCATACACTAACTATACTGTACAAAATTCATGGAGCAGCTAGAATATGAACATACAAAATAATACAGTGTTTAAAATAATTACACTGCAAAATCCACAGAGAGTCAAAAGCTGGGATATTTGCCTCATACTCTGCACCTGAGAGGGTAAACAGTGAGAGAGTGAGTATATATGATATTTAGTGAATCTAATATGCATCGACAAATGACAGGAAATTAAATGTCAATAAACAATAGGCAGATGAAATAATAATATCAGTCTACTCAGAAACTCTGTAATGCAGAAGCAAGTATAGAATATGACTGTAAATAAACAATCATATCAATAGAATCAATGTCACATGAATAAGATGGAAATAACAGATATAGAGCCATGAAATGCATAGAGATATGTCAAGCACAAATCACACACACACACACACACACACACACACACATATATATATATATATATATATATATATATATATATATATATATATATATATATATATATATATATATATAACATAAGACGATACGGGTCTTATGACTAGGACATCCCTTCCTAGTACAGGGTATGAATCAATAAATTATGCACAAAGCCGACAGTGAATTTGAGGTGAGTTTATATGTATAATCATGCATGATTTGCATCGTATATCCTATAAAATGTCATTTGGAATGATAAACCAGCATTTGATATCCTAAAATATCTAAAGTGAATTTTTACCCCGAAATAAGTCCACTGAAACAACTTAAATCGACCTAAACTTTGACTGACCATAAATTAAAACCTAAAAAGTCAATTGAACCCCCACTTGGCCCAATCATCTAGTTTTTCCCTAAGTTATAAAATAGTACCTCATGGTCCACTTGAATCCATTGATAGCATAGTTAACCATAAACTACTCAAAAATCCCAAAATGAATCCATAACAGCGAGTGCCAATTGCAGCAGTGCAATTAGGTCCCGCTGGCCATTTTTATCACTTGACCTAAACTTATTCTATTATTCATTATGAATATATATTGGATTGTTCCACCCCTATATGAGTTAAATTTATGCTATTTTTATTGTTCTATGGAGACACACCCATATGGTATTATAACAGGGCTACCTCGATGGTGTAGCGGGTAATTCTATCGACCATGTGCACACTGGTATTCATTGGACCCTTGTTAGGGAGGGGTGTCATATTCTCTAGCTGTAAGGAGTGATCTCCCTTACGTACATTGGATTATGCACGATTGTGCTATTATAGTGCGATTGCACTTTTCATTGGACCCAATCTTGTTATATCATATGAGAGTTGACTCATACACTGGATATTCATATGGAAACCTGTTTCACCCTTTATTTGTCATCTTGTATTATTGTACAGATCATTTGTGAGCGATCATGGTATTATGAACATCTATTTCATATATATATATATATATATTCATTGAGTATTTTTATACTCACCCTCGTAGTTATCATTGTTTTTCAGGGCCGCAGTAAGACTCAAATTCCATTGGCATTATCTATCCTCGCTTGGAATTTTGCTGCTTGTATCATGTAATACTCGAGTCTTAATCAATATATGTAAATATTTGTATATTATTAGAGATTCCATGGTACTGTAATTTAAGTAAAGACATATATATGTGTGCTTGTATATCAGTTTTTTCATATAAACTATGTTATGGATATGTATAGTTTGATATATATATATATTGAGTTGATATTGGAGGTTGAGATGGATGTTGATAATAAATTGATATTGGGAGTGTTGTTTGCATTTTTTACAATGGGGTATAGTCTTATATTAGAAGAGATACTGTCGAAATTTCAGTAGAAATATTAAGCTATATTTGAGTTGATTATATGAATTGCTTGCCATATCATACGGATAATTGGATTCTTCATGGTACTGGTAGCTTAAGCAACACCCGTACTCTACGACCGTCGCGGCTCCCAGGTTGGGTCGTGACAGTAAGAGAGAGATTGGACCGGGAGAAACACAGAGAGAGGGAGGGAAATAGCAACGGTACTAGGGATCTTAAACTAAAATCACCAACACCATCACCTTCCTCTCCTTCAAGAGAGCTCAAAGGTACCGGTAGTGATTGGTCTCGATGGCAGCAATGACAATAGTGAAGAGATAAAAAATCTCGCTATTGTCACCTTTCATCTACAATTTCGATCAATTCCAATATCTGAATTCGATGAAATTCATACCGCTCAACACCTCATTCAGAGAATTTAATTTGACACAAATCCAAATCATAAAACTCACTAGAGAGCAAGATCGAAATATGAGTAGTACAAAATAATTCTTTTGCTATTTGTTGCTTTCTTCTAATTTCAAATTTGTTGTTTTCTTCTTCGTAATTTTTTTTTCACAGATATCATTACTTCTTTGTTATTGGTTTTTTATTCTAATTTGGAGATTTGAGAGGGAATAGAGAGATGAACATGTGGTAATTTTTGCTGCAGAGCTTAGAGCAGCTTTTGTTATGGGAAGCACTGGTTGCCATAGGTAGTTTTTTAATTAACTTTTTTACTTCTCATACGACTAACTTGATGTCACATCCGCATTTCAAGGATGTGACGGTCCTAGGACACGGGTAGGTCTAAAACCACCAGCCACTTGTAGAACTCACTTGCAATAAAATTATAATTATTAATACTTAAAACCACTCAATGATAATTTAATTTCACTTAGTATCCTTTAATTTTATGGAAATTTCGCCAGAGTTACCTTTATATTTTTTATTATTCCCAACCCAAAATTGGGTCTTTCTAAAATAACACAACCTGTATAAAAATTACACTTCCAATATTCACCACTGTTACGACCCAACCTGGGAGCTGCGACAATCCTAGGGTACGGGTGATGCCTAAGCTACCAGTACCACGAAGAACCCCTTTATCTATATGGCATGGCAAACAATTCAATAACAAGCTCAAATATAGTTCGACAATTCTATAAAAAAAATTTGGACAGTATCTCCTCTATATAAGGATTATGCCCAGCTGTATAACATGCATTAAATACTTCCAATATACTTCAACATCTATACTCAATCAATGATCTCTCTGGATCTCCAATATCAACTCAATATATACATATATGTATATCAAATCATTTCCATTCATAGCATAAAATATATATATCCATAGTATAATTTATATGCAAGACTATAAAGATGCAAACACACATATATATACATGCCACTCCTTAATTTACAGTACCATGGAACCTCTATACTGTACAAATATTTACATATATTTTTGGAACTGGAATTTATATGTTAAAAGTATCAAAATTCCACGGCGAAGATAGGAGGTGCCAATAGAATACGAGCCTCACTGCAGACCTGGAAATGATAACCACTGAAGGGGTGAGTATAAAAATACTCAGTGAATCTCTCAATATATAAATGCAGTAAATGATCATTATACCATGGTTGCCCATATATGGTCTGTAGAATCAATATAAAATAACAGGTGAAGAATAAGACAAGTATTTGTATCAATATTCATATGATCATCCAGTGTACGAGTCAACGCACATATGATATAACAGGATTGGATCCAATGAAAAATATATTTGTATAATAATAGCACAATCGTACAAAATCTAGTGTATGTAAGAGTGATCAGCCTTTACGGTTATAGAATATGATACCCATCTCTAGCAAGGGTCCAGTGAATACCAGTGTGCACACGGTCGATGGATTTACCCACTACACTATCGAGGTAACCCTGTTATAATACCATATGGGTGTGTCTCTATATAACAGTATAAATAGCATAAATATAACTTATATAGCTGTAGAACAATCATATATATATTTATAATGAAGAATAGAATAAATTTGGGTACTGTCAAAAAAATGTCCGGCGGGGCCCGATTGCACTGCAGCAACTGACACTCGCCGTTACAGGTCCGTTTTGAAATTTTTGAGTAGTTTTTGGTTAACTATGTTACTAAAGGATTTAGGTGGACCATGAGGTACCTTTTTAAAGCTTAGGTCAAGACTAGAAGATTGGGCCAAGTGGTGGCCCAATTAGTTTTCTGGATTTCATTTTATGGACAGATAAAGTTTAGGTCATTTTAGGTCGTTTCGGTGGGCTTATTTACGAGCCAATTTGCACTGTTTGTGTTTTTGGGTATCAAATTCTATTTTATTAATTCAAATGGAATATTATAGCATATATGATGCAAATTATGCATGATTATACATGTAGACTCACCTTTTTCACAAAAAGAGCACTTTATCCCCCAATGCTATTCTCGAACCCTAATCGGCCCGCCGCTCTATACTCCAAGTTAGAGTACTTGACGGTTCACCTATTTACCACATATAACACTCCGGTAAGACTTTAAAACATTACAAAGCATATCATTCACATAAACAGACATCAAACATACACTATATGCACTATAAACCTCACTTTGCACAATTTACACTATTTCCATTCCTTTATGCCATAAACACATTCTATTACTATATTTTACCCACATTTCACATGTTCATCAATATTTTACCAAGTTAAGAACTCATATATACTTAGTTCATTATTTCATATCAAACATACACCATATTCAAGTTTACCTTTCAAGTACTTGTATCAATCATCTTTTACACATCTAATCTTATACATTTCCATCATTTTCATCACTTAACCATATTCAAACACTTCCTTTCTAATCACATTAGCCTAACACATTAAACTAACAAACTCAATATGGTTCCATCAATATGAAATTCATTCCATTCATCTATTTTTCAATGCCATTCAATTATATAACATTAATATACATCAATTACATAACATTCAATCATTTAAACCTAGTAAACATCAAACACAAAACCATTACACAAGCACCTCAATGATTTGGCAAAAATAGTGCTTCATCAAAATCAATTTCTTTCCATCAATTGATCACCAATTCATAATATACACAACAAATATAAACCATTTCATCATTCAAACCTATAAAACACTAAAGTTCAAAACCATTTTTCAACACCATATGGTTCGACCACTTTGGTTATCCATTCAAATGAATTTGCTTCAATCATTTAACCACTAATTCATACTAAACACATCAAATAAACATCATTTGAATAAAAAGATCCATCAAAACAACACTTTGATTCAAAGTTCTTTCTATTAAGGTTTCCATCCAACTTTTTGAATTCCATCAATCCAAAACATGTTTTGAATACTAATAAACAACAAATAACATCTTAAGATCATATTTGAATTAAAAGAATCACAAAATCAATCACTTACCAAAAGTTCTTCAAAAACTTCAAAGCTTTGATTCTTTGACTATTCTTGTTTTTCCTTTGAATCTATGGTTATATTTGTATTTAGAATGATAGAATTAACATGTTTCCATCAAAAAAATAAAGAAAACAACAAGATATGATGGTGTTCAATGGTGGACGAAAGTTTCAATGGAGAAAAGAGAAAGTTGGCTGAATTTTTTTTGCTAAGGAAGATAATAAATAGTGAAGAGGTGGGAAAAATCTATGTAAAAATCAAATGGTGCAATCCTATGCTTTGAGCTTATGATAGAAATGGTGAAACTTAGCTATCCAACCATTCATTTCTTCATCTTTTTATCCAATGGTTAGATTTTGATAAGCCTAAATTGATACCATAGACTTGCATACACCATATAATTCCATAATGCAAAGGAAAAGACCAAAATATCCTTAGTTTAAATGGAAATCCCAAATTGAGCAGCTTGCCCGGGATTATTTTCTACCGGGTTTAATTCTCCAACAATTATTCATTTAAACATAATATCATCATTTTCATGTCCTAATATTCTTTTCTACCTTCAAATATGATGTTAATTCCATAAAAACTCGAAGGGGTGCGAAATGACCATTTTCCCCCAGGTCACCAAAAACCCAAATTTTCCCGATTTTGTCCTAACAACCTTTAAACCACTTCTATGCATACAATCACTTCATATAACATACATATCTATCAATTTCATGCATAAACACATAACATTCACAAGTTCAAATTAAAGAAAAAATTTCCCCCTGAGTTTCCCCTTTATGGTTCAGGTTAGGGTTAAACTGAGGTGTTACATTCTACCCCCCTACAAATAAATTCGTCTCCGAATTTACTTTAAGGCTATAGGGTGGAATAATAACCTGACTCATCAAATAGGTGGGGCTGCTTGAGTTTCATCTCAGTCTCACTCTCCTAGGTACATTCCTTTACAGTTCTGCTACGACATTGTACTTTAACCATAGGAATGCTTTTATTTCAAAGTTGTCTGATATGATGATCCATAATCTGTACGAGGACTTCCTCAAAAGATAATGACTCATCAATTTCAATTTTCTGGGGTTGCAACACATGGGATGAATCTGACATATATTTTCGTTGCATGGAAATGTGAAACACTGGGTGTACATGCCCCATATTCGGTGGAAGAGCTAGTCTGTATGAAATATTTTCGACCCGATCCAAGATCTCGAAGGTCCAATGTACCTAGGTGACAATTTGTCTTTCTTCCTAAATCTCATCACTCCTTTCGTAGGAGAGATCTTCAGAAACACATGGTCACCCACTGCAAACTGTACCTATTTCCTCTTTGGATCTGCGTAGCTCTTCTGCTTCTTGAAGGCAGTCTTTATTCTTTCATGTATAATAGGGACTTTCTCCATTGTTTCTCTGATCAGATCTCCTCTAACTGTTTCTCACCCGGTTCTACTCAACATACAAGTGATTTGCATTTTCTGCCATAAAGAGCCACATATGGTGCCATTCCAATGGTAGAATGATAGCTATTGTTGTAGGCAAACTCTATTAATGGTAGGAAATGATCCCAACTGCCCTTTAAATCCAATACACACAGTCTCAACATATCCTCCAGTGCCTGAATAGTTCTCTCTGACTATCCATCTGTCTGAGGATGGAATGCTGTGCTGAAATGTAATGTAGTACCCAATGCTTCTTGGAATTTCTACCAAAATCTGGAGGTGAACTGAGTACCTCTATCATATATGATCACTGTTGGAACCCCATGCAACCATACAATTTTATCCACGTAGAGCTGGGCGTACTGTGCAGCTGTGTATGTTGTCTTTACTTCTAATAAGTGAGCTGACTTAGTCAATCTGTCTACTATCACCCACACTAAATCATACCCTTTCTGTGTCTTTGGCAATCCCACCACAAAATCCATTGTCACTTGGTCCCATTTCCATTCTGGTAGCTGAATTTCTTGAAGCAAACCTGAAGGTTTTTGATACTCAAATTTCACCTGCTGACAGGCTAATCATTTGGAAACAAACTTTGCTACATCACCCTTCATGTTTGGCCACTAGTAAAGTTCTTTCAGGTCATGGTACATCTTTGTTACTCCTGGATGGACTGTATAAGGAGAATAGTGAATCTCTTTCATGATCTGCTCTTTGTACTCTTTAACATTAGGAACACATAATCGCCCTTTACATTTTAACACATCGCCCTCAACAGCAAAGTCAAGAGCTTTACCATTTCAAACCCAATATCTGATCTTTACACACTGTGGATCCTCATTCTGGGAGTTCTTTATCTCTTCTATAAGCAATGACTTCACCTGGAACTGGGTTATCAATACTGTTTCCTGCCCCTGTGATTCCAAATCCAAAGTCAAACCATCAGACATTAACTCCCGCAATTCCTGTACCAGTGGTCTTTCTGTAGCAGTCACATGGGATAGACTTCCCATTGATTTTCTACTAAGGGCATCTGCTACCACATTTGCTTTCCCAGGGTGATATAGAATCTGGCAGTCATAGTCCTTCAGTAGCTCAACCTATCTCCTCTGCCTCAAGTTCAGTTCTTTTTGCTGCAAGATGTACTATAAACTTTTATGATCAGTGTAAATTTCACATCTCACCCCATACAAGTAATGTCTCCATATCTTAAAGGCAAAGATCACTGCTGCCATTTCCAAATCATGGGTGGGGTAATTCACTTTATGTTTCTTCAATTGGCGAGAAGCATAAGCAATTACTTTTCTGTCTTGCATTAAAACACAACCCAAACCAATCCTCGAAGCATCAAGTATATAGCAAAACTGCCTGCCTCGTAAGGAAGGGTCAACACTGGTGCAGTGGTCAAACAGGTCTTAAGAGTTTGGAAACTCTTTTCACATTCCTCATTCCACTGGAACTTCACCCATTTCCGGGTCAACTTTGTCATTGGTGCAGCAATTCTAGAGAAGTCTTTAACAAATCTGCGGTAATACCCTGCCATTCCTAGGAAACTCCTGATCTCAGTAACTGTGGTGGGACGTGGTCAATTTGCAACTGCTTCAACTTTCTGTGGGTCCACCTTTAAGCCATCTTTACTTATAACATGCCCCAAAAATACAACCTCGGTTAACCAGAATTCACATTTCGAAAATTTTGCATACAGCTAATTCTCCCGCAATAACTGCATTGTAATTCTGAGATGTTCTTCATGTTCCTCTTTGCTCCTGGAATACAATGATGAATTTATCTGGAAATGGTCTAAATACCCTGTTCATCATATCCATAAAGGCTGCTGGAGCATTTGTCAATCCGAACGGTAGCACTAAAAACTCATAGTGCCCATACCATGTTCTGAAAGCAGTCTTTGCAATGTGTTCACCTTTGATCTGCAACTGATGGTACCCTGATCTCAAATCTATCTTTGAGAAGAAACAAGCTCCCTGTAACTGATCAAACAGGTCATCAATCCTAGGCAAAGGATACTTATTTTTCACTGTCACCTTATTCAATTGCCTTTAATCTATACACATTCTCAATGACCCATCCTTTTCCTTTACAAACAGCACTGGTGCTCCCCATGGTGAACTATTGGGCTGGATGAAACTTTTGTCACACAATTCCTGCAATTGCCTTTTCAACTCTTTCAGCTCTGGTGGTGCCATCCGATAGAGTGGAATGGATATGGGATTAGTACCAGGGTATACCTCAATCTCAAATTCAATCTCCCTCTCTGGTGGCAGTCCTGGAAGATCATCTGGGAATACATCTGAAAATTCCTTCACCATTGGAATCTGCTTTAACTCTTTGGATACCCCTGTAGTATCAACCACTGTTGCCAAATAAGCAATACATCCCTTTCTTATCAATCTCTATGCCTGTACTGCAGAAACTAACCCAGATATGTGATTGTTAGCCTCTCCTTGAAAAATGAACTTTTCCTGCCCATCGGGTCAAAACTTTATTCTCTTTAATGCACAATCAATGGTAGCTTTATGATCAGTCAACCAATCTATACCCAGGATAACATCAAACTCCAATACAGGTAGCTTAATCAATTTAGCAAGTAAGGATTTATCACAAATTCTCACATCACTAATATCATATTTATACCCCACAATAATCTTATCCCCCATTGGTGTGGCTATTTCTAAGGGTACATATAAAGGTTTTCTACCTAACCCCAATTTCAAGGCAAAAACAAGTGATATAAAGGAATGGATTGCACCCGAATCAAACAACACATAAGCAACTATATCATGTATAGAAATCATACCTACTACAGACTCATGTGATTTCTGAGCTTGCTGCTGAGCCACTGCAAAGACACGCCCCTGGCCTCTACCAGCTGCTGACTGTCCCACTGGTCTACCTCTACCTGTACTCCCCCTACCTATTTGCACTGATGGTTGGGAAGATCCTGCCTTTGAAGGATATGGAGTCCTGGGCAAAAGGCAATCTCTGTAGAAATGCTTAGACTGTCCACATCTAAGGCATGCCCCTGTCTTGATACGACATATCCCAATATGTCTTCTCCTGCAGAGAGTACATATGGGTATTACTGATGTCATCTGATCTGGTCTAACAGGGCCTCTGAAATAGCTGAAAACAGGAGGCCTCATACTAATGCCTCTGCCTATATCCTGTCTCTGACTGGAAGGTGGCCAGGATTGCACTTGCCTGAAAGGAGGTCTATGTGCAACTGACTGGGATGTCCCCTTCCCATGTCTACGGAACTCCCTTCCTCTTTTCTTCTGCTCCCTATCAGACCTTTCTTCCTTGTATTTTGCTTCCATCTGTGCTGCTTTATCAATAGCTCGACTCAGGGAAGTAAATTCCATGGCCAACAGAATGTTGTGTAAAGTTGCATGCAAATCTCTCTTGAATCGCCTAATCAGATCATCTTCAGTAGGAGCAATCTTTCTGGCATACTTGCTCAACCGTCTGAATTCTCTGGCATACTCTAATGCAAATAAGTTTCCCTGTCTCAGTTGTTCAAATTTAACTATATTGCTCTCCCGTAAGCCCTCTGTAAGAAACTCATTCATCATTCTTTGTTTAAATTCTATCCATGTCATCGGATCATCACTATGAATGTTCTCATCAATATGCTATGTAAACCAGGTAGCAACATCTGTCTCCAGTAATAATCCTACTAGCTCTATAGTCCTGGCATCAGAATAAGGCAGTGTACGTACCATCCTGTCAACCCTGTCTATAAAGTCACTAGGATCAGTACCATATTCCCCTGAAAAAGTAGGCACTCTCAATCTCATGAACTCCCCGACAGACACACCATCATCTAGGATAGCCCTATGCACTTTGTCCCACTGTAACACTACTGGCTCTCTCTGGGGTACTGGTGGTATTACAGGCTGTAACACTGGTTATACCGGATGTGGAGGTAGCTACTGTACCACTGCAGGCTGTACTGCAAAATGAGTCCGGATGGTCTATAAAATCTCTTGTCTCATTTCTTGCATATCCTATCTCCAGGGTGCCTCACCCATCGAATCAGACTCAGTGCGTCTCCGTAACCTGGATGGCTCAAACTGAGTTCCCCACATAGCAGATGCATTAGAAGCAACCTCTGCTTCCTCACTAGATCCATGATATTCATCCCTTTTAATAGGCCTAGCTCGTCTGGTTCCCCTCTCTGACATCTTAACACACTGTACAAATCAATATGTAAAAGAATATTTAGATCATAGGTATGCAGAATTTCAAACAATGATGAAGACTTGTCATTTTGACGATATATGAATATTCTAGATTCCATGGTACTTCTATTGCTACTAATATACAAATACTATAGGTTATATAAACCTTTAGCTCTGATACCATCTTTGTCACGACCCATCCTGGGAGCCGCGACGGTCCTAGGGTATGATGATGCCTAAGCTACCAGTACCACGAAAAACCCCTTTATCTATATGGCATGACAAGCAATTCAATAACAAGCTCAAATATAGTTTGACAATTCTATAAAAAAAATTTGGGCAGCATCTCCTCTATATAAGGATTATGCCCAGCTGTATAACATGCAATAAACATTTCCAATAAACTTCAACATCTATACTCAATCAATGATCCCTCTGGATCTCCAATATCAACTCAATATATACATATCTGTATATCAAATAATTTCCACTCATAGCATAACATATATATATATATATCCATAGTATAATTTATATGCAAGACTATAAAGATGCAAACACATACATATATATATATATATGCCACTCCTTAATTTATAGTACCATAGAACCTCTATATTGTACAAATATTTACATATACTTTTGGGACTGGAATTTACATGTCACAAGTATCAAAATTCCATGGGAAGGATAGGAGGTGCCAATGGAATACGAGCCTCACTGTAGACCTGAAAATGATAACCACTGAAGGGGCGAGTATAAAAATACTCAGTGAATCTATATATATAAAAATATAGTAAATGATCATTATACTATGGTTGCCCATATATGGCCTGTAGAATCAATATAAAATAACAAGTGAAGAATAAGACAAGTATCTGTATCAATATTCATATGATCATCCAGTGTACGAGTCAACGCACATATGATATAACAGGATTGGGTCCAATGAAAAATATATTTGTATAATAATAGCACAATCGTACAAAATCCAGTGTACGTAAGAGTGATCAGCCCTTATGGCTAGAGTATATGATACCCCTCTCTAGCAAGGGTCCAGTGAATACCAGTGTACACACGGTCGTTGGATTTACCTACTATACCATCGAGGTAGCCCTGTTATAATACCATATAGGTGTGTCTCTATATAACAGTATAAATAGCATAAATATAACTTATATAGCTGTAGAACAATCATATATATATTTATAATGAAGAATAGAACAAATTTGGGTACTGTCAAAAAAATGCCCGGCGGGGTCCAGTTGTGCTGCCGCAACTGACACTCGCCGTTACAGGTCCGTTTTGAGATTTTTGAGTAGTTTCTGGTTAACTATGTTACCAAAGGATTTAGGTGGACCATGAGGTACAGTTTTAAAGCTTAGGTTAAGACTATAAGATTAGGCCAAGTGGTGGCCAATTAGCTTTCTGGATTTCATTTTATGGACAGACAAAGTTTAGGTAATTTTAGGTCATTTCAGTGGGCTTATTTACGGGCCAATTTGTACTGTTTATATTTTTGGGTATCAAATTCTATTTTTTTAATTCAAATGGAATATTATAGCATATATGATGCAAATCATGCATGATTATACATATAGATTCACCTTTTTCACAAAAAGAGCACTTTATCCCCCAATGCTATTCTTGAGCCCTAATCGGCCCGCCGCTCTACACTCCGAGCTGGAGTACTTCACGGTTCTCTTATTTACCACATATAACACTCCGGTAAGACTTTAAAACATCATAAAGCATATCATTCACATAAACAGACATCAAGCATACACTGTATGCACTATAAATCTCACTTTGCACAATTTACACTATTTCCATTCCTTTATGCCATAAACACATTCTATTACTATATTTCACTCACATTTCACATGTTCATCAATATTTTACCAAGTTAAGAACTCATATACACTTAGTTCATTATTTCATATCAAACATACACCATATTCAAGTTTACCTTTCAAGTACTTGTATCAATCATCTTTTACACATCTAATCTTATACATTTCCATCATTTTCATCACTTAACCATATTCAAACACTTCCTTTC
>CANXYC010455286.1:0-17634 GCA_948193065.1 Aleurites moluccanus
ATTTCATGTGGTTGATGGCTTGTTAAGGCATGGTAATAGGCTATGTGTTCCAGCAGTTGATGGGTTGAGAGATATGATTCTTAAGGAAGCACATCATGCCAAGTATAATGTGCATCCAGGTGCAACAAAGATGTATCATGACATCAATAACTTATATTGGTGGAGTGGAATGAAAAGAGATGTTCCTGACTATGTAGCCAAGTGTTTAACTTGTCAGCAAGTCAAGTTTGAGCATCAGAAACGATCTGGGTTACTCCAAGAGTTGCCATTGTCGGAATGGAAATGGGAGAGAGTGACCAGGGATTTTGTCGTTGGACTACCAAGGACTTCAAGAGGCTATGACTCGATATGGGTCATTGTGAATAGATTGACCAAGTCGGCCCATTTCCTACCAGTCAGGACGACCTATGAAGTTTCTCAGTATGCCCAGATTTATGTGGATGAGATAGTTAAGTTTCATGGAGTACCAGTTTCTATCATATTAGATAGGGGTACTCAGTTTACCTCGAGATTTTGACAGAAATTGCAAGAGTGTTTGGGTACTCAGCTTGATTTTAGCACGGCTTTCTATCCACAAACAGATGGGCAGTCAAAGAGGACCATCCAAACTCTAGAAGACATGCTAAGGATGTGCATTCTAAATTTTAGAGGGAATTAGGATGCTCACTTGCCATTGATTGAATTTGCCTACAACAATAGCTATCACTCCACAATTCAAATGTCTCCTTATGAAGCCTTGTATGGATGGAAGTGTAGATCTCCTTTGTGTTGGGATGAAGTTGGAGAAAAGCATAGTGAAGGACCGAAATTGATAAGGTATACTTCCGAGAAGGTCCAGTTGATTCAAGAGAGATTGAAGACAGCTTTCAGTCACCAAAAGAGTTATGCCGACCCAAAGAGAAAGGATCTTCAATTTTCCATTGGAGATCTTGTGTTTCTAAAAGTCTCTCCAATGAAAGGAGTTCTACGGTTTGGCAAGAGAGGCAAGCTATCTCTAAGATTTATTGGACCTTTTGAGATTTTGAGCAAAGTTGGGGAAGTTTCCTATAAGTTGGCATTGCCTCCTAGCATGGATAAGGTGCATTCGGTATGTCATGTATCGATGCTTCGGAAGTATGTAGCCGATCCTTCTCATGTGTTGCAAGTGCCAAAAGTGGATCTCCAACTAGATTTATCATATGAAGAGATTCCAATTACAATTGTAGATCGAATGGTTAAGAAGCTAAGGAACAAGGAGATACTAATGGTTAAGGTTTTGTGGAGAAATCAAGCTATGGAAGAATGCACATGGGAGAGTGAACAAAGCATGCAAGATAAATATCCCTATTTGTTTCAGGCTTGAGGCAGATTAGTATAAATTTGAGGACGAATTTATTTAAGAGGGGAAGAATGTAATATCTGTCATTTTGTAGTATTTTTATTAATTTTGTATGTTTGGAGAAATAATTAATTTCCAAGATGAATGTTGAGAATTTCAAAAATTTTTGGTTATTGCTATTGCAAGATTTTGTGATGATAATTGCATGATCTTAAAGACATAATTTGATATAGTGTAAAACATGAAAGTTGTGAGTTTATGTCTTAACTCTAATTTTATTAAATGGTTTGGTAAAATTTGATGTAAGTGCTGAGTTGTGTCTATTTGAGAAAGACTGGTCTAGTTGAGTGTTTCTGCAGGAAGTCAGTATGCGTTTGAATCTACTGGGAATGACTGAGGCAGAATTGGCTTAAGGTGTGAACATAAAAAATGTTCCTTTGTGTGTTGTAATGATGGCTGTAAAATTTCAGAATTTTTGGATAAGTATATCTCAGTGGAGAGTGGTTTATCTCAGGACTATTCGGAGAGATTCTGAGGCAGTAAGTCTGGGTGACATTTAGAGAGTCACCATGGTCAGTGTGCTAGTATTTATGATTTGAAATTTTGATATGTTTTGTCCCTACATGTTTATTTTAAGTGGCAAGAAGAATCAGTAAGTTTGGACACTTGTGGCTCATTTGCGAGCTGGCTAAGTGTGAGATGTCCAGAGAAGGTTTTAACTTAGAGAAATTTTGGTGTGATGAGCCGGCAAAATACGAAGTGGCATTTTGCGAGCCGACAATGCGAAGTGGCAAAGAGGTTTGGCGAAGAGAGTTTGGCGAAGAGGGTTTGGCGAAGAGGTTTGGCGTAGAGGAAAGACGAAGAGGATAGATGAGGTGGCATTATGTGAAGAGGCATTATGCGAAGATGGATTGTGCAAAGTGGTAGTTCGCGAAGAGGCAAAGAAGCATTGCCGAGGTGGCATATGCGAGGAAGAGTTCGCGAGGAGAGTCTAGCGAAGTAGCATACGCGAAGTAGCATATATGAGCTGGATTAGCGAAGTGGCATTACCGGATCAAGTTTGGCGAGCTGGGAAGTGCGAGCTGGAAATGAGAAGTGGAAATAGCGAGTTGGCTTAGGCGAGGTAGCTTTGCCGAGGCTAATTGGTAAGCTGGCAAGCATGTTTTTCTGGGTAGAGGTCTATTTAACCCCAGCAGCCCAAAATCGTTTTCACGATTTTTCTTTCCTTTTTTCTTCATTAATATTCAGTCTTTTCTCATAGTTAGTCTCATTTTATTTTCTAAGGCATTAATACTCAAATTAATGTATTAGACTTCTAGATTAGTCTATATTAAGGCAGAAATCATCATATTTGAGCAGGAATCTCAGAAATTTCAGTTTGAAGGAAATAAGGTAAATTTTCTTCCTAAGTTATTTTCTTTAGATTTATTTAAGTCTATGGGTTTGGATAATTAATATTGGGTATATAGAATTTATTGCAAGTGATCTGAAGTCATTAATGGTAATTAATGTGGGAGAAATCAAAATGTTGAGACTGTCATGAATAGTAACTCCGAAAATTTAATGCAGATTTTCTTAAAGAGATAAATAAAATTTATTTTTAGGAATTAAGAATAGAGACTCTAAGATAATTAATTATTAGAAAATCATGATAAATTTTATTGATTTGGAGAAAACCCTAATTTGGTATCTTTGGGGAAATTTCTTAAGAGGAGGAAATCAAGTTAATTGAAGAGATAAAGTTGGAAATTGCTAAGAGAAATTATATTAAGGTAAGTATGAACATCCTATTTGATTATATTGTTTATCCTATTGTATATATTTATATACTTGTATAATGTGAATGGCTTGATCAATTTTCTTGGATCAAGTTCATATGCTTCTTGTTTGTTAAACCCGACTTGAATGATGCTATATGATGATGGTCTTGTGAACAATATGCTTCCTATGAGATTGAAACCCCATGACCCATGGATAGAACGCTTTTTCCAATGAGAGTAAATTCATTGGTCCATAGTGCACTTTAGGAGCCCAGTTGATAGGGTTTTTATCAGTGTTCCACCTAGAGGGGGCCATGAGCTCTAGGCACATGCCTGGCCAAGCATGTGTGCACGTTAAGGTAGTAAGGCTACCGATACGTATGTTATGATATGAGATTAGTTCTATCAGATGAGATTTGATAATGCCATTCTTTGTGGGCATTCTATGTTCTAAATATGAACCATGATTTTATTTATGACATGATTTGATATAGCCAAATTATTATGAGAACCATGTTTCCTTCAAGTAAAGCTTATGATTCCTTTCGTACCTATATGTATAAATATTTTTTCATGACCATGATTCGATATTCAGATTCTTGATTTATAATATTCATATCTTACTCAGTTGAAGGCTCACTCCTCTTATATGGATTTCAGGTGATAGCATAGCTTGTGAGGGAGCTAATAGAGAGGATCGGGCTTATTGACTTGTTTATCCCAAGATTCTTCATTGTAATAACTTTTGAGATATTTTGTATATTTATTTAATGGTATTATGACACAATATGTATTGGAGTATACTCTAAAGCTCCGTAGTTAGTCATTTGAGGATGATAGTATATTTTAATGTATGATTGTTACCTATTAGGTACTCATGTTCCTTAGTGATGTGAGATGCATCTTTTGATCATTAAGGAACAAGAGAAAGCTATGAATGATAATAGAAAAGATATAATTGATTTTAATTATATGTATAGACATGATCATTGTATGATAATATATGATATTGTAATTGATATAATGATGATGAGATTCATGATTTGTGAGTTCTACGGGTTTATGGTGGCCTTAAGCCTACCCTTTCCCTAGGACCGTCGCACCACTGGAGTTGGGGTGTGACACTCTAACTACCAGATGGAGGTCTCTGATCAAATCGAGGCAGTGACTCAATCAATCTAGGCTAGGAGCTGCTCTCCCCCCGCCTACTCTGGGATCCTAGTCCTCCTTTCCTCTTCTGATCTCTCTTATCCCTTTCTACCTTATACTTTTCTTCCATCTGAGTAACTTTGTCGATAACTGTCGTCAGAGATGTGAGTTCCATAGCCAATAGAGCATTATGCAGTGAAGCATGTAATCCTCTCCTAAACCTATTGATCAGATCAGCCTCAGTAGGAACAATGTGAGTAGCATATCCACTCAGTCTAATGAACTCCTCTTCATACTCCTCTACAGTCCTGTCCCCCTGCTCTAACTGTTCAAACTAAATCAAGTTGCGGGCCTTCACTCCCTCTGTAATAAACTCATCAATCAACCCCTGATGAAACTCAGCCCATGAGGGTGGATGCCCACCATACAGTCTAGGCTCCATCGTCCTCGAAAACCAAGCCTATACCTTCCCTTTTAACAACAATCCAACCAACTCTACAGCTCTGAGATCAGAACAAGGTAGTCTCCTACCTATCTTCTCAACCTCCTTCAGAAAATCCACTAGATTACTGCCTCTGTTGCCCCCGAACTCTGGTAAGTTTAGCTTTAGAAAGCTAAACATAGTCACTCCACCCTCGTCTAAAACTTTGTGGCCTCCCTGAACAACAGGCTCCTCAGGAGCCACAGCTGGCTGTACAGGAGCTGGAGCGATTGGTACTGCAGTAGGTGCAACAGGGGGTGGCACTGCTGCTGGCATTGGAGGTGGCGGTACATTCTGTTGTTTCTGCCTCAACTCTGCTAGCTCCCTACTCAGATCCATCATCCCCCTAATCATCTCATATCTCCAGGGGTCATTAGTCCTCTTAGTATCCCTTGTAGACCTTCGAGATCTAGACGGTCCCTCAAAAAGAGAAATCTACTTGACCAGGGACTCATTAGAGGCTACCTCTGCCTCTTTGGTACCTCCATCTCCGTCATTAGACATATCTGTAAACTATCAGAAAAATAAAACACGTACTCAGTATATTACAAAAGTGTAGAATACTTATACATACTCGACGAATATAACAAATCTTGATATAGGAATTCCTATGCCCCATGGTTCCCTTAACTCTACCCATACTATACTTAGTTACTAGTCATATGTGACCTATACTCTGATATCTATAAACACAGAGCTCTAATATTTGTAAACCTAGTGCTCTGATATCGGCAACCTAGTGCTCTGATATCACCTCTGTCATGACTCATTTTCGAATCGTGACGATCCTTGGGGGGGAGATGTTGAGGCGACCGACACCCGTTGAACCCATCAATCACATCAATCCTATAACAATATTGTAGTGGAAATATATCTTACTCATCATCAATCACATAACAGTAATATAGACAATCACTCACATAACACTATCATACTGTCACTCTATCATTCATTCTGTAATTCTCTGAAAATACCACAATCATATCATTAATAAACTCCAATATTCCCATACATACATGTTCATACTCTAACTATACCATCCAAAACCCATGAAGCAGCTAGGATATGAACATACAAAATAATACAGTGTTCATAATATTACACTGACACAAGATCTACAGAATCCACACAGAGACAAAAGAGCTAGAATATCTGCCTCCTACTCTGCTCCTGAGAGGGCAAACAGTGAGAGGGTGAGTATAGATGATACTCAGTGAATCTAATATGCATCGACAAATAAAAATGGATAATAGAACATCGATAAGCAATAAGAAGATGACATAAATGACTCAAACTGCCCAGAATATATGTAATACATAATATGACTGTAAATAAACAATCACATCAATGAAGCACATATCACATGGACAAGATGAAAATGACAGATATAGAGCCATGAAACGCATAGAAATGTGCCAAGGACATCCCTTCCTAGTACAGGGTATCAATCAATACAATGTGCATAAGGCCAACTGCATGAACTCACTACCCTGTCGGAACGACAGCTCTGTCAAATCACCTTGGAGTTAATAGAAGTAATAAATACATCAATAGATACCATTTCAAAACAATGGCATTGGCAATATCAATAACTCATCAGAAATCAATTGGATGAGCCTAAAGTCAATAAGACATCAATAATAGTTGATTAAATGAAGACCAAAGGTCTAACGACAAAAAATAGGAACAAACATAATTTAGTCATTTACGGCCAAAAAGTTGACGCAATTGGCATGACATTATCACTGGCGATTGTGGCATTCAAATGGTTGGCCTATGGATTTTTCGGCATAGTTTCATTGCAATGTTGACATTTCCCCAATTATCAATCAACATACATATGAAAGCAATTTATAGGCATGACAAATTGACGTTAATAATCTTCATAAAATATTTGGCATGGAAAACAAGTCCAAAACCAAAGCACAAAATTAGGCAATTTACCACAATTACGGTTCGGCCAAAAAAGGACTTTTCACATATGGATTCTAATTGATGTTTTAACAATTTAGGCATGACAAAGGATGCATAAGAGACTCACACAGCACTCCAATTCACCAAGTAAATTTGCTTCGCCACCCAATTCCTCAATTCCTCGATATAGGCCAAAATCTGCGATTTTCTCCGATCGAATTTTCTACAACAATATGAGCATCAATTAAACTCCAATCAATACCCAATTAACTTATTTTATAGGCAATTTACACATCCTAACTCATATGCACAAAATCAAACCTTACAACTTCACTTTAGGGTTCGAAAATTGGGGGAAATTATTTAATGCATCAATTGATGCAATTAAACCATTTATTCAATCCTATTACCATCAAATTAACCTAATTAAACTATAAAATCAAATAAAATAATAAATTACCTCAAAAACACAAAATGGCCGAAAATCGCTCCTTAGTGTTCTTGAATTTTTCTTGATTTTCTATGGTTAATTTTGATAGATTTAGGTTTGTATGGTTTTAGTTTTTGATTTTCATCAATTTCCCTTCACAAATCATAGAAAGAAATCAAATGGAAAAGGAAGAAAAATGGTCACGGTTGGAGAAAAGAAAATGCAGAAAATTTTTATCTATGTCTTGCTTATATAGTAAGACAAAAAATTGCAAATTATCCTTTTAATCCTTCAACTTTCCAAAATTTACTTTTGGTCATTTTTCGCTTGGTAATTCATTCCTATAATTTCGTTGAGAATTGGAATTCAAAGTGAATGTTCAAACATCTTATTTTTTTTAATATTAATTAATAAAAATAGTTTCAGAGTCGTTATGAAACTCAGACTGCCGAAATTCTATTATTCCCCAAAAATTTTCTTTATTTACAATTTTGCCATTGCTTACTTTATCAGTGTTCTTAAACATTTTCTCATATTTTTTTGTACTGTATTCACACATGAATATACATTATCATATACCCTCAATCCAAATTCAGAAATTCATCCGTCAACTGTACTGCTATTGTTCGGCAGCGATATCGATACCAATGATTTCCGAAAACTTTTCTTGTTTTCGCTCTAACTGAGTTTTTAAAATTATCTTTAGCCATTTTGATAATTTTAATCCATATACTGAAAACTTTATTTACGAAAACATGTTATACATTGATAGGGTATTACATTGATGGAAGATATTTGTAGAAACAAGCTAAAACTCAAATTTTCTATAAGTTTTTCTAAGATTTTTTGGTGGAAGATGAAGAAGAAATGGAAGAGAAATGGGGAGGGAGGTTCGGCCTTATGCAAGAAAGAATAAGAAGGTGGTGGCTAATGTTCTACGTGTATAATATATGATAATATTAATTTGGTAAATTACAACTTAATCCTCAAACTTTCATATATCACACTTTGGTCCAAAATTTTCTGTAATTTATTCTGTCAATTCTATCGGGATTTGGATTCCAATGTGGGGAGTCAATAAGCTTATTTTAATTTATATTTATTTATAAAAATGATTCCAGAGTCATTCTATAACTCCGACATACTCATTTCCACTATTCACCTTAAACCTCCTAATATTTATGATTTTGCCATTGGTTACTTTTTCAGTATTCCTAAATGATTTTCACTTCTTTCTTTTTACCAAAATTACACATGAATTATGGTGATCTTTTACCCCCAAGTCAACTTCAGAAATTCTTCTGTTGACCGGACTGCTAATTTTCCGACATCGCCGCTTTCTGAAAAAGTAACTAGTTCGCTTTCTAACTGTGTCTCTAAAATTATTTTCCATCATTTCAAGACTTAAGAACCACATATTGAGAACTAAATCATGCATGTGAGTTAGGAATTTATAGGGTATTACATTTTTAAACTAATTTTTTTTAAACCAAAGCAAACCAGCCCTTAGGAAGCACAACTATCTTGGCTGGAACCACTGCTTTTACTTGTCCCTTTAATTTTAGAACTCTATTTTTACTTGTTTTATTATTACAATTTTTCATGAATGATGTAGTTATCTAGTAAAAAAAAAAAAAAGAGATACGCAAGGCTAATAATATTCCCTAATATTTTTTTTATTTTTTTTATTGGACATTGTAATATCCACCATTTTTGTAGTGTTTTATTAATTTTGTAAGTTCGGAGAATTATTTAATTTTAAATATGAATGTTGAGAATTTCTGAATTTCTGAAACTTCAGTTGCAGGATTTTATGATGGTAATTGCAGGGATTTACAGACATAATTTGGTAAAATATAAAACATAAAAGTTGTGAGTTTATGTCTTTATTATAATTCTATAAAATGGTTTAGCAAAATTCTGTATGAGTGTTGAGTTATGCCAATTTGAGCAAGACTGGTCTGGTTGAGTGTTTATGCAGGAAGTTAGTGTCTGTTTGAATTTACTGGGAATGACTGATACATAATTAGCTAAAGGTGTAAACAAAAAAAATGTTCCTCTGTGTGTTGTGATGATGGCTGTAAAATTTTAAAATTTTTGGATAAGTGTATCTTAGTAGAGAGTAGTTTTTCTCAAGATTGTTCGGTTGAATTTTGGGGCAGAAGTCTGGGTGACATTTGGAGAGTCACCATGGTCTATGTGTTAGTCTTTATGATTTGAAATTTTGATATGTTGTTTCCCTGCATGTTGTGCTTAAGTGGCAGAAAGAATTAGTAAGTTTGGATATTTTTAGCTCATTTGCGAGCTAGTTAAGTGTTAGATGTTTAGAAAAAGGTTTAACTTAGAGAAATTTTAGTGTGGTGAGCTGGCAAAATGTGAAGTGGCATTTTACGAGCCGGCAATGCGAAATGGCGAAGTGGCGAAGTGAGATTGCCGAGGTGGCAATTGGCGAAGAGGCACATGCGAGGTGGCATATGCGATGAGGTTTGGCGAAGAGAGTTTGGCGAAGAGGTTTGGCGAAGAAGAAAGGCGAAGAGGAAAGGCAAGGTGGCATTATGCGAAGAGGCATTATGTGAAGAGGGAATATGCTAAGTGGCAGTTCGCAAAGAAGCGAAGAAGCGAAGAGGCGAAGAAGCATTGTCGAGGTGGCATATGCGAGGAAGAGTTCGCGAGGAGAGCCTGGCCAGGTGGCATATACGAGTTAGGATGGCGAAGTGGCATTGCCGGATCAAGTTTGGCGAGGTGGCTTTACCGAGGCTAATTGGCGAGGTGGCAAGCATGTTTTCTGGGGCAGCGTCTATTTAACCCCAGCAGTCCTGGATCATTTTTCACGATTTTCCTTTCCTTCTTTCTTCGTTGATATTCAGTCTTTTCCTCAGATTAATATCATTTTATTTTCTAAGGCATTAATACTCAAAGTAATACATTAGACTTCTAGATTATTCTGTATTAAGGCAGAAATCATTAGATTTTAGCAAGAATCTCAGAAATTTCAGTGTTGAAGGAAATAAGATAAATTTTCTTCTTAAGCTGTTTTCTTTAGATTTATTTAAGTCTATGGGTTAGGATAATTAATATCGGGTATATAGAATTTATTGAAAGTAATATGAAGTTATTAATGGTAATTAATGCGGGAGAAATCGGAATGTTGAGACTGTCATGAATAGTAACATAAACAGTAACTCTGAAAATTTAATATAAAATTTATTTAAGAGATAAATAAAATTATTATTGGGAATTAATAATAGAGACTCTAAGATAATTAATTATTAGGAAATCATGATAAATATTATTGATTTGGAGAAAACCCTAATTTTATATATTTGGGAAAATTTCTTAGGAGGAAGAAATCAAGTTAATTGAAGCATTAGAGTTGGAAATTTGCAAAAGGAAATTTCAAGAGAAATTATATTAAGGTAAGTATGAACATCCCATTTGATTGCCATTCTTTGAAATTAATATGACCAAGTATTCTTATATTATTTATCCTATTGTATATATTTATATACTTATACAATGTGAATGGCTTGATTAATTTTCTTGGATCAAGTTCAGATGATTCTTGTTTGTTAAACCTAATTTGAATGATGATATATGATGATGGTCTTGCGACCGAGATGCTTCTTATGAGATTGAGACCCCATGACCCATGGATAGAATGCTTTTCCTAATGAGAGTAAATTCATTGGTCCATAGTGCACTTTGGGAGACAAGCTGATAGGGTTTTTATCAGTGTTCCACCTAGAGGGGGCCATGAGCTTTAGGTGCATGCCTGGCCAAGCATGTGTGCACGTTAAGGTAGCAAGGCTACCGATACGTATGTTATGATATGAGATTTATTCTATCAGTTGAGATTTGATAATGCCATTCTTTGTGGGCATTTCTATGTTCTAAATATGAACCATGATTTGATTCATGACATGATTTGATATAGCCAAATTATTACAAGTACCATGTTTCCATCAAGCAAAGCTTATGATTTCTTTCATACATATATGTATAGATATTTGATCATGACCATGATTCGATATTCATATTCTTGATTTATAATGTTCATATCTTACTGAGTTGAAGGCTCACTCCTCTTCTGTGGATTTCAGGTGATAGCATAGCTCGTGAATGAGCTAATAGAGAGGATCGGGCTTCTTGACTTGTTTATTCCAATAAGCTTCATTGTAATGATTTTTGAGATATTTTGTATATTTATTTAATGGTATTATGACACAATATGTATTGAAGTATACTCTAGAGCTCCGTAGAAATTCATTTGAGGATACTAGTGCATTATGATGTATGAATGTTACCTTTTGGGTACTCTTGTTTCTTAGTGATGTGAGATGCATCTTTTAATCATTAAGGAACAAGAGAAAGCTATGAAATGATAAATTATAAAGATATGAATGATGTTAAATTATATGTATGGACATGATCATTGAATGATAATGTATGATGTTATAAATGATGTGATGGTATATGAGATTCATGATTTGTGAGTTCTACTAGTTTATAGTGGCCTTAAGCCTACCTTTGCCCTGGGAACATCGCACCATTGGAGCTGGGGCGTGACAGAGGTGGTACTAGAGCACTAGGTTTACAATCCTTAGCATAGAAGATAGATAGAGATACATGAGCACTAGTATAAGTGTTTATTAAGTTAACTACGGAGCATAGGATCATGTCTCGTCCAATTGTGTTTTCCTTTGATTTATATGTCTGCAATAAGTGTGCGTAGCAAGTCTGATGTGTTTGCTCTTCTTATCAATATTAAGATGCCTCCGCATCACGGTAAAGGACGAGTTTGAGGCCGTCCTAGGCGGGAATTTCCTTCTAAAGAAGCTTCGGTAGGAGAGAATAGAGGAGATGAGGTTCCTCCGGTGCCACCAGTTGATGTGGCTCATATGGCGCAGTAGTTGGACCAGCTACAGAGGAATTATGAGGTATTAGCTGAGTTTATTACTCAGTAGAGGCAGCAGCGGGCTTCTCCTGTTCAAGCAGTTCCAGATATTCCAGTTCCTCCACCCTCGCCCGTAGTGGTACCTCAGGTTGAGGTGGTTTCATTTGAGAAGTTTTTAAAGCTCAAGCCTTCAAAGTACTGAGGTGAGGTAGATCCTACCGATTTTCTGGAAGAGATAGAAGAGGAAGTCCATATTTTGAGGATTTTTGATAGGAAAGCCATTGAATTTGTAGGTTATTTAATGAAGGCTGAAGCAAAATATTGGTTCAAGAGAAGCATTTCTTGTATGCTTCGGGATAATGAAGAGTTGTCATGGGAGAGATTCAGAGAAATGGTACTTGATGAATTTCTTCCGGAGAGTGTAAGAGATGCTAAAGCTATGGACTTTGAAAGGTTGGTTCAGACTTCAGGTATGACTGTATCAAAGTATGCGAAGAAGTTCAGCCAGCTAAGTAAGTTTGCTCCAGCTCTTGTTCCTTCAGAAGCAGCAAGGATTCAGCGGTTCCGTAGAGGATTGAAGGCTCCATTATTTAAAGTTTTGTCTGCTCTTGAATTTGATTTGTATTCCAAACTAGTGGATAAAACAAGGGTGATTGAGAACAGAGAAATGGAAGCCAGATCAAAGAGGGAAGAAAAGAAAAAGGCCAAAGTTGGAAGCTCGTCTAGGCAAGACAGTGGGGTGAAAAGTATGAATAATGTGACTCAATCAGTTGCTCGAGGGGGATTTAGAGGACCATCCGGGAGATCCCAGCAGAGACCGAATTCCTCTACATTTGTCCCTCAAGTGAGCCACAGTACAGCCAGTTCAGCACCACCTAGGACTAATCCATCTTGTCCTACGTGTGGTAAGCTTTATAGAGGACCTTGCTTCTTTGGGTCAGGTGCATGTTATGGATATGGACAGCAGGGTCATCTTCTTAAGGATTGTCCATAGCCTTCTTTTGGAGTTAGGCATCAGGCTTCTCAGGCTATAGTTCAGATGAGCAGAAAGAGAAGCTTTGGTCAGCAGCCAGGAAGAGGTAGAAGTAACTTGGGCAGAGCTATTGAAGCTGGCAGAGGATCAGGTCAGCATGAGTCTTAAGCTTCAGGATCAGTTTCTATGGGTAGAGGCAGAGGGAGAGTTTTTTCCTTGGCACAACATGAAGCTCAAGTATCCAATACTGTGGTTATAGGTATCCTTTCGATTCAAGCCTTGAATGCTAGAGTTTTGTTTGATTCGGGAGCTACGCATTCATTTGTATCATCTTACTTTGCTAAGAAATTGCATGTGCCTTATGTTTTGCTTGAGAATGTGTTGGTTGTTTCTACTCCATTAGAGGAAGAGATTGAGGTTTAGAACTCCTATCCATCCTGTGTGGTTAGCATTGGTGGCAAGAGCTTGGATGCAGATTTGATTGAATTGCCAGTGTTAGAGTTCGATGTAATTTTTGTCATGGATTGGTTGTCCAAGCACTATGCAATTATAGATTGTAATGGGAAGAAGCTTATCTTTAAGCCACCTTCGGGTGGAGAATTTGAGTTCCAAGGGTAGCGGAGTGAAGCACTGTATAATGTGATATCTGCCATTAGGGTAAGGAGATTGTTGAGAAAGGGTTGCCAAGGATATTTGGCCTATGTTCGGAACATTAATAAGGAAGTGAAGAGTATGGGGCAGATTCCTATAGTTAATGAGTTCCCAGATGTATTTCCTGAAGAATTACCTGGTTTGCCACCGGATAGAGAGATAGAATTTGATATAGAGTTGATACCTGACACAAGTCCGATTTCTATTCCTCCCTACCATATGCGGTGTATTGTGATGCATCATGAGTGGGGCTTGGTTGTGTACTTATGCAACATGGAAGGGTGATAGCTTATGCTTCGAGGCAGTTAAGAAAGCATGAGATGAAATATCCAACTCATGATCTTGAGATATCTGTAATAGTGTTTGCATTGAAGATCTGGAGACACTACTTGTATAGTGAGAAGTGTGAGATTTTCACAGATCATAAGAGTTTGAAGTATATCTTTCAACAAAAGGATCTTAACCTTAGGCAAAGAAGATGGTCTGAATTGCTTAAGGATTATAATTGTGAAATCTTATATCACCCAGGGAAAGCAAATGTTGGAGCGGATGCACTAAGCAGGAAGTCCTTAGGGAGCTTATCCCATATTCAAGTAAGTAGAAGGTCTCTAGTGAGGGAAGTGCAAGGATTGCATGATATGGGAATCAGTTGGGAATTGTCAAAGTCAGGAGTGCTTTTGGCAAATTTCCAAGTCAAGCCACTTCTTATTGATCAAATTAGAGAAGCACAAGATAGAGACCCTCAGTTGGTGAAGATAAAGAATGAAGTGGGATCAGAAAAAGCTCCAGGATTTCATATGGTTGATGGCTTGTTAAAGCATGGTAATAGGCTATGTATTCCAACAGTTGATGGGTTGAGAGATATGATTCTTAAGGAAGCACATCATGCTAAGTATAATCTGTATCTAGGTGCAACAAAGATGTATCATGATATCAAGAATTCTTATTGGTGGAGTGGGATGAAAAGAGATGTTGCTAAATATGTAGCCAAGTGTTTAACTTGTCAGCAAGTCAAGTTTGAGCATCAGAACTATCTGGATTACTCCAAGAGTTGCCTTTGCCATAATGGAAATGGGAGAGAGTGACAATGGATTTTGTGGTCGAATTGCCAAGAACTTCAATAGGCTATGATTCAATATGGGTTATTGTGGATAGATTGACCAAGTCGGCCCATTTCCTACCAATCAAGATGACTTATGGAGTTTCTCAGTATGCCGAGATTTATGTGGATGAGATAGTTAGACTTCATGGAGTACTAGTTTCAATCATATCAGATAGAGGTACTCAGTTTACCTCGAGATTTTAGTAGAAATTACAAGAGTGTTTGGGTACTCAACTTGATTTCAGCATTGCTTTCCATCCACAAACAGATGGGCAATCAGAGAGAACCATCCAAACTCTAGAAGACATGCTAAGGATGTACATTCTAGACTTTGGAGGGAATTGGGATGCTCACTTGCCATTGATTGAATTGCCTACAACAACAGTTATCACTCCATAATTCAAATGTCTCCTTATGAAGCTTTGTATGGAAGGAAGTGTAGATCTCCATTGTGTTAGGATGAAGTTGGAGAAAAGCATATTGAAGGAATGGAATTGATAAGGTATACTTCCGAGAAGGTTCCATTGATTCGAGAGAGATTGAAGACAACTTTTAGTAGACAAAAGAATTATGCTGATCCGAAGAGAAAGAATCTTCAGTTTTCCATTGGATATCTTGTATTTCTAAATATTTCTTTAATGAAGGGAGTTCTATGGTTTGGCAAGAAAGGTAAGATGTCTTCAAGGTTTATTGGGCCTTTTGAGATCTTGAGCAAGGTTGGGGAGGTTTCCTACAAGTTGGCATTGCCTCCTAGCATGGATAAGGTACATCCGGTATTCCATGTATCTATGCTTCGGAAGTATGTAGCCGATCCTTCCCATGTGTTGCAAGTGTCGAAAGTGGATCTTCAACCGGATTTGTCATATGAAGAAATTCCAATTGCAATTATAGATCGAATGGTTAAGAGGCTAAGGAACAAGGAGATAACCATGGTTAAGGTTTTGTGGAGAAACCAAGCTATGGAATAATGCACATGGGAGAGTGAGCAAAGCATGCAAGATAGATATCCCCATTTATTTCAGGTTTGAGGTAGATTAGTATAAATTCGAGGACGAATTTATTTAATGGGGAAAGAATGTAATATCCATGATTTTTGTAGCATTTTATTAATTTTGTAAGTTTGGAAAATTATTTAATTTTAAAAATGAATGTTGAGAATTTCTGAATTTCTGAAACTTCAGTTGCAGGATTTTGTGATGGTAATTGCAGGGACTTACAAACATAATTTGGTAAAGTGTAAAACATGAAAGTTGTGAGTTATGTCTTGATTATAATTTTGTAAAATGGTTTGGCAAAATTCTGTGTGAGTGTTGAGTTATGCCTATTTGAGTAAGGTTGGTCTGGTTGAGTATTTCTGTAGGAAGTCAGTGTTTATTTGAATTTACTGGGAATGACTGATGCTAAATTAGTTAAAGGTGTGAACATTAAAAATGTTCCTCTATGTGTTATGATGATGCCTATAAAATTTCAGAATTTTTGGATAAGTGTATCTCAGTGGAGAGTAGTTTTTCTCAGAGTTGTTCGGTTGGATTTTGGGGCAAAAGTCTGGGTGACATTTGGAGAGTCACCATAGTCTGTGTGTTAGTATTTATGATTTGAAATTTTTATATGTTGTGCCCATGCATGTTGATTTTAAGTGGCAGAAAGAATTAGTAAGTTTGGATATTTGTAACTCATTTGCGAGCTGGTTAAGTGCTAGATGTTTAGAAAAGGTTTAACTTAGAGAAATTTTGGTGTGGTGAGCCGGCAAAATACGAAGTGGCATTTTGCAAGTCTGCTATGCGAAGTGGCGAAGTGAGATTGCCAAGGTGGCAATTGGCGAAGAAGCATATACGAGGTGGCATGTGCGAAGAGGTTTGGCGAAGAAGACTTGGCAAAGAAGACTTAGCAAAGAAGAAAGGCGAAGAAGAAAGGCAAGGTGGCATTATGCGAAGAGAAAATATGTAAAGTGGCAGTTCACGAAGAAACGAAGAAGCGAAGAGGCAAAGAAGCATTGCCGAGGTGGCATATGCGAGGAAGAGTTCGTGAGGAGAGTTTGGCGAGGTAGCATATGCGAGGTGGCATATGCAAGCTTGGATGGCTAAGTGGCATTGCCGAATCAAGTTTGGCGAGCTGGCTTAGGCGAGGTGGCTTTGCCGAAGCTGATTGGTGAGCTGGCAAGCGTGTTTTCTGGGGCAACGTCTATTTAACCCCAGCAGGCCTGGATCATTTTTCACGATTTTCCTTTCCTTCTTTCTTCGTTAATATTCAGTCTTTTCCTCAGATTAATATCATTTTATTTTCTAAGGTATTAATACTCAAATTAATGCATTAAACTTCTAGATTATTTTGTATTAAGGCAGAAATCATTAGATTTTAGCAAGAATCTCAGAAATTTCAGTGTTGAAGGAAATAAGATAAATTTTCTTCTTAAGCTATTTTCTTTAGATTTATTTAAGTCTATGGGTTAGGATAATTAATATTGGGTATATAGAATTTATTACAAGTAATTTGAAGTCATTAATAGTAATTAAAGTGGGAGAAATCAGAATGTTGAGACTGTCATGAATAGTAATATGAACAGTAACTCCGAAAATTTAATGCAGAATTTCTTTAAGAGATAAATAAAATTGTTGTTGGGAATTAAGAATAGAGACTTTAAGATAATTAATTATTAGGAAATCATGATAAATATTATTGATTCGGAGAAAACTCTAATTTTGTATATTTGGAGAAATTTCTTAAGAGGAAGAAATCAAGTTAATTAAAGCATTAGAGTTGGAAATTTGCTAAAGGAAATTTCAGAAAAAAATTTATTAAGGTAAGTATGAACATCCCATTTGATTGCCATTCTTTGAAATTAATATGACCAAGTATTCTTATATTGTTTATCCTATTGTATATATTTATATACTTGTACAATGTGAATGGCTTGATCAATTTTCTTGGATCAAGTTCATATGCTTCTTGTTTGTTAAACCCG